>JAAGKR010006901.1:0-40202 GCA_011419295.1 Clarias macrocephalus
TCAAACACAGTATTTCAGTCCAGGCTAATGTCTGGACACTGATGTCATCATAACGTAAATTAATTTCCTGTTAAACAACTGAACATTTGACCATTTGACCGTTACATAATGGGTTAAATTATGGTCATGCTATTTGATTTCACCTAGATTTGGAAGGGTTCCTTTCTTGTCTGGTTCCTCTCAAGTTTCTCACTTACTGTATGTCTTCTCAGGTTCTTCTCAGTTTTTCCTTGACACTATTTCCCCTGATATCTTCATTAAGGACAAATTAACAAAGCTATAAATGTAGAAGTCTATACAATTCTTCAATATAGTTAAACCTTGGATTGCAAGCATAATTCGTTCCGAAAATGTGCTTCTCTGTTGGCTAAACTGGAATCTTTTTTATTTTTGCATGATTTTAACAAGAAACTTATCCAATGACAATTTTTTTTGCCTCATTTTGAGGATTTCGCGGAAATGTGACATTCATCGCTTGCACTACAGCCTTTTTAACCTTTTTCTTCACGGGAGCCATTGTTGCAGTACTATTACTGTACTTAACATGGTCACAATGTTATAGTGAACAGTATACATGTTACACAGTTATTGGCTATATGAGTGACGAGAGAGAGAGCACGAGAGAAAGAGGAACTATTGGCTCACTTGTGATCACATTATGCACGGCAGACAATGCATAAACATACTACTTGTATTGCAAGACCTTGCTTGTTTATCAAGTTAAAATGTATTTTAAAATACACTTGCAATACACTCATAGACCAAGTTACTCCTTATCCAAGGTTTTTTCCTGTACTTAAATTCAGATTCAGAAGTTCTATTTCTGTAAAGCTGCTTTGTAACAATGTCCATTGCTTTTACTGCCTAAAAATGCAGTTTATCATGTTTTTTAGTCAAACTGTTCATCAGCCTAAACAGGGTACTGTAAATATGTGTGGCATAAATAATCAAAGACTATTCTGATGATCCCAACGTCCTGTGGTACAGTATGTCCTGTCGCTGTACCTGTCATACACTGCAAGAAATGACGATAACAAAATACAAGTACAGTATAAAGGAAGTTAAAGGAGTGCTTAGCGTTATAAGCGCAGTGTTCTGTATTTTAATCAATTTCTCTATTTTTATATTAGGTGTCTCCCTTGGTGTTGTCTAAATTATTTAAAGGCAGTGCATGTCTGTGCAATTTTAATTGTGTGTGACATTTCCAGGAGGTTCCCTCCTCCTGTGGATGCATGTTAGTTTCCACCTAATGTGGTAAACAACTAATTAGTGTTTGGATATCTGCCCTCACACTGTTCTATAGCAGTGCAGACAAGCTTATCTAATTACAATGTGTTTTCTTGACAAAAAAACAGAATATGGGGTTGGATCCGGTGGTTTATGATAAATGGCTCTGAAATGTGTTCGGCAGAGGGTGATTGTGTATACAAGTACTACTTTCCATAATTATTGTAATCACTTGTAAACATTTCTTGTAAAATGTTTCCGACAGTCTTCATCATAGTTTAATATGAAATGTGAATTTAGAAATGGTCTGGAGATTCTATCAGTGCATGTTTTGTCTGGCTTTATATACTGTATATATACTGTATATGATCATTGGTCTTATTATGATGATATCCTTCTCAACATAATATATAGTTAATGTGTTAATGGAGAAACAAATTAGATCTGTATATGTTTCACACACTCCTTGTGAAGCATGAACTGGTCACTCCAACCATGTTCTCCCTGCACATTTGAAATATGAGTCTGAACCGAGACACTGAAGTTTTAGCCAGCCGTTATTTGCTTTCTGGGCTTTCTGAACTCTATTAATGCAAACATGCACAAGGAGGAAGAGAAGTAACACTGAGCGATGTGTATTTCAGGTACTGTTTCCTTCACTGTAAAGATAAGGTCACCATCTCCTCCAGAGGCCCGAAGTGTTCATTCACAGGTACGGCCGAACAAACTGATAAGTTCAGCGGCTCTGCACGTCTAATCTAACTGTGATGCATTGAAGCATTTGGAGGTGGAGATGGAGGGCACATTTGAAGGATGAACATTGCAATGTATTTTTGGTAATTTGACAGCCAAAATCACCCCCACATTCCCTAACACATTTTATATATGTGCAGAAAGGAACCATGAGACACAGATTTAAGTCAAAGCAAAAACCAGCTAAAATAGTGAACGCTGTGTATGTTTCTGTATAAAAAAAAATGATCATGTCGATTCCATATTTTATATTATGTTCTAAAATTTTACCTAGTATGTAATTCTTCTTCTTCTTATTATTATTATTATTAATAATAATAATACTAAGAATAATAATCATTATTATTAGTAATAATAATAATAATAATAATAATACTTATTGTTATCATTATTATTATTATTATTTATTATTGCTTATTAATTACTTACTAATTTATTATTTGCTTATTATCAATTATTATTCATTATTTTTGTATTACTAACAGTAGCAGTAGTAGTAGTATTACTGTATAAATGCACATGCCACAATTACTTTAAACATAGTGTACAGTATATACAGTATGGGTGAATTAGTCCCCCATATATAAGTAAAGTATGCCAAAAGTATGTGGACACCTCACTTTCACACCCATATGTGTGAAGATGGGTGTGAAGGTGTTTACCTCAAACTGTTGTCAAGAAGTTAGTCAAACAGAATTGTATAAAATGTCTATGCATCCTGTAGCATTACAACTTTCCTTCACTGTAAGTCAGAGGCTCAAACCTGTTCCAGCATGACAGTGCCCCTATGCACAAAGCAAGCTCCATGCAGATATGGCCTGTTAAGCCTGGAGAACTTGAACTTAACTTTATTTGACACCTTTGGGATAAACTGGATCACTGAGTGCATGCCAGACCTCCTCACCCAACATCAATGCCTGATTGCACTAATGCTCGCAAACTATGCTTCACTAACTAGCTGAATGATTATGAACCCCTTTACCATGCTCCAACATTTAATGGAAAGCCTTTTCCCAAAGAGTAATGGTTTTTTTAACAAGAAAGCTAGAATAAATCTAGAACAGGACATTAAAATATAGTGTTTGATGGTTGGGTGTCCACAAACTTTTGGCCGTATAGTATAGGCATTAGGCAGTCATCAAAAGCAGGATGGGGAGAGGGTCAGGAAAACTACTGTAGCTGGGGATGATAGGAGTTTGCAGTCGATGCAGAAATCACATAAATTTGTTCTCATATTTAATGACCTTTATAATGACACCCATAAATCTATTCTCTAGTATTCTTTAAAACATGGTTATAGTTATTAATTTTAAAATAAGACTGGCTCTGGATGAGAATATTATTCTGAAGAATATTTTTCAATTTGAAGGAGATACAGTAAAAATAACCTAGCTAGCACGCTACAAATCCCAAGAGCCACCTGAACAATTTTGCACTTACATTAAAGGTCCCATATTTATCTATTTCTTTAACAAGTTAGTACAGTTCTCAGTTCTCCAGCAGAAATACTCCTAATTCCTCCCTCTGTCTGACTCCTCCTCCAAACATACCATTTCAGTGTCTATGTAAATGAACTACTGCTGAGCCACACCCCACCAGGGAACTACAGAGCTGGGCAATAGGCCTGAGGAGAGTTATCTTCTCTTATGCAGACACAACAGGGGAAAATCTAATTGGCTTGTTTAAACCCTGGCCAATACGAAATCATTTGAATGTGATTAAAGTTTTTTGCACAATTTGTCCCTTTTAAATTTTTCATTTTGGATACATGTTCAACACATCCCATGTAACGTAAGACTGGAAAACAGACAAAAGCAAATATAAGTGCATTACTATTTAAATTAGACAATATTCTGTGGTTTCCCTAACCAAATTATTTGATATTTGCATTTGCTTCACCCAACCAAGGTGAAATGAGCAAACACGATGATTATTACAGTAACTATTTCTTTTCATTGAAAATGCTGTATTATATTGGCAATGCATTGTAGAACAAAATATGAAAACAAGACAGTGCATTCAGCATGGAAAAGAGCATCTACTCATGTAGTATGTGACGCTTTCCAATTAGTATGTACAATCCTTACAATGACATGATATACTCCTGTAGGAAATTAATTAAGCGTTGAAAAAGGATTTAACAAAGAAAGAAAAGTGTAAGCACGTTCAACCTTCAGCAGCTCAATAGTTGCTGTTTGAATTGCGCATATATTCTCCAGATCTTCGCTCCAAACATTAAGTGCTCTCCGGAAGCGGTACCTGACTTGAATGATAATAGATTTACAATTCCAAGAAAAAAAAAACACAACCCTGGGGAAATTACAGTGTAGCAAAATTATCAGATGGAAATTGAACCCTTGCAAGCTAATTCGATTCCAGTCCCTGCTAAGATGATGAGCATCTTGAGGACGAGCAAGCCAAAGCCGTTGCCAGTTTCCTGAATGTGTGCATGGCTAATTGGGCCAAAAGCTGCCTGCCGGCTTCACATGGCCAGGGCCACTGAACTATCCGTCAAGGTAACCTGCTTTCATATCGCCACAGTGTTGGGGGGCACAATGGGGTACTTTTGGACTGTTCAGAGTGCTCAAAGGACGGAGGGTTTATTGTAAAATGCTGTAATCTGTTTTCCCAATCTTATTTCACGGTTTGCATTCATGTACCTCATCCTTTTTATTTTTTATTTATGCATTATTTTCTTTTACAGTATGTGTCCTCAGGAACAATAAAGCATGCATTAATTAATTAATTCTTAAACACATAATAAATTTATTATAATGATCCTATATAATAATAATAATAATAATAATAATAATAATAATGAAAGGGTATGCAACTACAAGCCCCATCTTCATGGATAATCAGAAATCAGAAGTAATTATACAGTACAGCAACAAGTTTCGAAAACATAATTTATTTCTAGCCATGAAGGCTGACTATTTTCAAAGAGATTCAGGCTTTAACGTGCTTTTAAAGAAAGAACCATGCCGTTTGGTTAAGCTTTCATTTTCAAGCTCAAGTCAAAACCAGTACTTGTGAGGAAATGTCTTGTGAAGGAATGTGTAAGAAATGGTTATTGTGTTTATAGAAGACTTCAAGCACACTACAGTGATGAGACTCTTAACCACAGTTAAACATTTGAATGGTGCAAAAGTATGTATGTCCGTGAATGACGATCCCACTGCAGTCGTTCCCGTGAGCATTTAACGCAAGGAACGCCTGACCCTTGAAAACTGACAGATAACTTGTCACCACAATGGGGAACTTACACACACATGTCAGTGTGACCTGTACACACACACTCATCATCAGTGAAATATCAGTTGCATATTAAGGATAATAACTCCAAGCCATTTCGGTATGTTAGGTCCTGGCAGGCCACACGTGAAGCAGGCAGTCCAATCAGGGCTCTGGCGTACTGAGAAAACTTTCTATCTTGATGGTCCCTGCTGAAAAATCCAGCATAGACCAGCCTGATTTATATGCTGGTCTATGCTGGTTAATACTGGTTAGTGCTGGTCTGATGCTGGTTTAGCTGGTGAACCAGCATAACTGATGGAAGACCAGCATATCTACGCTGATGAAACCTTACCACCAGCATTGGTCTTGCTGGTTAGTGCTGGTTTGTCTGGTGAACCAGCATAACTGATGGAAGTCCAGCATGCCTGCTGAAAAATCCAGCATAGGTCAGCATGATTTATATGCTGGGCCACCAGCAAGGTTTTGGTAGTTAAAATTGGTTACCATTTTAGCTCATTATCTTGTATTTTAATAGGTAGTACTGAAAATAGTGTGTGATGTAAATACATGGACCGTGTAGTGTTATCTTTAAATGCATTTACATACAAGAGACAAAAATAATCCATTTACCAAAAACATGTACAGTAAATACATTATTTTACATTTATTAAATATCTGCTGGGTTATCTAAAAACACAAATCAAACCTTTTATATAAATGCACTGGCAATAAATGCATATTTGAAAAAAAAGTAATCAATAGAAAACCACTTAAAATTGAAAATTGGTCACCAGCATCAACAGGGTAACCAGCACTAGCATCATGGGATCAGCTGTTTTGGAGGTGGGACCACTTGCATTTTTTATGGTAACCAGGAAAATAACTTAAAATGCTCCATCATTTTTAATTAATTTGTTTATGTACACTCACATATCAATAAAACAACCCAGTTTATGTAATCCATATGAATCTAAGGAGAGATACAGCCTTTCTGCCACACTTCATTGTCTGATAATGACCTGAGAAATGACACGCCCACGTGCTGTTCACAGAAAAACAGTCAGGGTAATCTACGTACAAGGCCACGTCCCCAAACACACACACACACACACACACACACGCACACGCAGTAGATTTGATAAGTTTCCTGCGTGTGTGGAAGTTGTTATACGCTGCACAATACATTCTGAAGCTCTACAGAATGTTCTGGATAGTGGGAGGAGTTTAGATTTACCTCAGAACAACACTGAGACTCCAACAGAGAACGAAGGGGGAGAATCCAGCAAACTGTCTATCTAATATAATCCTTATTCTGATAATATAAAACTAATATTATTTAATTTTTCCTCATTTTCTCACAAGCTTTTGCCATTTTATGGGAAATATTGTCATTTAATGTCACTTACATGGTTTGGTTAGCATGTAGATAACGCTGCTAAATCATGCTAACATACTAATGCTAACATATGCTGGTATAATGGTAATCAGCTCTGCTGGTCTATGCTGTTTTGTTTTTTTTTTCAGCAGGGGTGTACAAGCACTAGTGAAACCCTGGGTAAAGTGCATTATTGTAGCAGCGGATTATATAGAGAAATAAAGGGCTCAGTTTTTACCCTCATAACTATGTTGTTATTCTGCACTGTCAAAAGTCCTGGTTTGAATCGAAGACCCCTTGTAATAATAATAATAATAAAATAATAATAGTAATAATAATAATCTGCACCATCATCATCATCATCATCATCATCATCTCTGTCTAGACAATGAAGACAGCAAACACTGTGATTCATTTTCTAATGAAGAAATAATTACTTCTAGCCATTTCAAATTGCTTCAGGGACGATGTATGAACATTAGAATGCTATTCTGGGACAAGAAAGTCCACAGTAGTAATTAAAATGCATATACTGATTTAGTTAGCACATTATCACAACTTTGTTAGGTAGGCTTCTGGTCGGAATATGACTGTAAGCAATTTGCTGCTATCAGGATTTGCCATTTCATATCATGTTAATATTCATGACTAACCATTTCTCAGGCACATTCAATACATAATGCATTTTATGGCTAAAAAAAAAACAGGAAAATCCAATATACCATAATAAAGAAGCATTCTGGCATGTGATTAGTGTTTAATATGGTCTAATTTACTGGTGTGGTGCTTTTACCTTAATCACACTGGTCATGAAAAAAATTTGATAATAATCAATAATTCATTTGAGCATTCCTGGACTGCAAAGTAGAAAACAAGATGAGGATGTGTAATTATCTTTTGATTCTTTTACTCTTCATTAAAAACAAGCTGTTTTAATTTAATACGTTATTCTAATTGGTAAATCTTGTCTGATGGACTTCAAACTTTTTTTTTTCTTTTTTTTTTTTACTGCTCAGTAAAGATTAGCGTGAAAGTTTTTACAACTAAGTATACAGTACACTCACCTTTATGTCCTGCAACGTGGATTGGTAACAGCAAGAGTGTTAGCATGCAAATGAGCAGCAGAACTTGTGTAAAGGTCTTCTGTTTTTGTTTCTTAATCATCCTAGAGACAAAGAATGAGGGAGAGAGAAACAGTGAATGAGAGAGAGAGAGACAGGTCAAAACTTAAAGAAATCTTGTGTGTGTGTGTGTGTGTGTGTGTGTGTGTGTGTGTGTGTGTGTGTGTGTGTGTGTGTGTGTGTATATTGCATGTGAATTTTTATAATCCAGCAGTCAATTTAAGACGTGCCCACAGTTTGACTGTGCATGCGCAGTACGCTGTCAAAACTTCCAGTTTGAAACCTGCACAAAACTGATCTCGACTTATATATATGTAAACCCTATATACACACTGTTAATACTCTTGACTTAGATGAAGATCCGTTCAAATTTTATGACAAATGAAATGCAAAAAAATAAATAATACATTTCCTTGCCACTGTATATCTTGTATATGTATTTCCAATCAGTGAAACCTTTGATAGTCTCTACACTATCATGGCCTTAATTAGGAAGTAGAAAATATACTGTATGGATACTTTCTTATATATTCTATTTTTATATTATATATTTTCTCCTATATAAAACAATAAATTACACAAGCCTTAAAATGTTAATCAAAAATCTTTCAACTTAGTGAAACTTCTATTATTCATTTGTTTTTAGAGGTGCACATCAATGCAATCTAAATTTTACAGCACCGTCTTCTCATGTCTTTGCCAACCCGAATATGTAATACCTTCTAATTCCGTCTCTTTTTTTTATTCCATTAGGGAAAACAAATTATTCATCTCAAAATAGCTCTAACCCCATCCGTTCCCAAGAGAATCTTGTTTCATGGTAACGTCTAGCCTTCACAAATATGTTGAATTTCAGCCTTTAGTCTGACAAGAGTCTTATATTTTTTGCACCTCGTGCAAGTGAAAGGTTTTGTCCCTGTCTCACTGGAGAAAATGAAGTCGTCCTTTAGATTCCCTAGGACGTGTCTAGATTACATATTCCATTACACAGGTGCCAATGAGTTTTACACACACACACACACACACACACACACACACACACACACACACACACTCCTTTTTAGGATGTGGCTATAATTATTATTATTGACTGAATAAGAAATGACTTTCTGACGAAATATCATGAGACGTTTTTACTTTGATGTAATCAGAATAGCGGGGAAACAAATTTAAATTTGGAAGTGAAAAAAAAACACGCTGAGTGTAGAATTCTTTACTATTTTGATTGATCATTCAAGACATATGGTGGTCTGTTATTTATGAGTAATTTCATGCGGACCAGAAATGTTAGAGGGAACGAAGGGAATATGGGCGAGACTTGAGAAGCCAGTTATTACACTGGAACAACAAGAAAAAGGTTTCGATTACAAGATCGTGAAGCTCTAAATGAGGCTTATTATGTGGTCAAAATGTAACATCTGTGGAACTGGGACTACGGACGCTAACAATGTTTTATGCAACCGTAAGTCGGTGGCAGGTCAAATGAATATACAGTAGCAAAAAACAAGAATACAACAGTTGCGGAGTCTGTGAAGGTGTTAAAAATCCTGGAAGTGCCAGAACTAAAGATATGTAGACACAAGACAGAAGAAGTACAATAAACGACAACGATAGTCTGTTTTACTTTCTAAAGCTGACAATTCACTGGCAAGGCATGTTAAGTATTGTGCTTGTTACAAGGAGATCTGACAGCATCCATTAACAACCACGTCAAGAAACAAACATTTTTTTGTGTGTTTGTTAGCATCCAAGGTGCAAACATTAAATCAGTTCTGTGAATGTACAGTACAGTATAGCTGAACAAGAAGGTGGAAAAAGCTTCTTTACATCCTAATGAGACTACCGGCAAATTTCTATCTCTGTACCACCGAGAGCATGCTGACAAACTGCATCTCTGTGTGCTACAGCAGCTGCTCAGTCTCCAGCCAGAAGGCCCTCCAGAGGGTGGTGAAAACTGCCCAACACATCACCGCTGCCCAGCCACCTTCCATCAAGGACATTCGAGAGTCATAATCAAGGACTGATGATGGACTCTTCACTCCTCCCCCCATCCGGCCTCTTCCCCTCAGCTGTTAATCTCTCTTCACAATGCCACTCATCCCTCAACCCCCTCAAGTTTTTCTATTTGCACCTTATCTTCAACTATCACTGGTGCCATTCCTTCATGCCACTGAATACATGTCTACTCATGTTCCATTCTATGGCAGGTGTTCATGTCAAACCAGGACTTTTGATATTGAATAAAAAAACCTTTATGTCTCTATATAATCTCCTGCTACACTAATGCACTTATCCCAGTGTTTCACGAGTGCTTGGATACCATCAAGGTAGAACGTTTTCTCAGTACGAGAGAGCCATGTTCAGACTGCCTGCTTCATGTCTGAAACGCTGGAGCATGTTTAATTGGCCCAACATGTGAAAATCCCAACCGAGTTCCTGTAATCTGCAAGTGGTCTTCGTGAGTGATTGTGTTCACAGTTCCTGCAACTCCTCCAAGTTGGCAACGTGTTATCCATCAATTTTCAAGGATCAGGCGTTCCACTCACTGAATGTTCACGGTAAAAGACGGCAGTGGGTTCCGAGCCCCCTCAGCCGGCATCATCATTAACGATGTATCGATTTTGCACAATTATTCACAATACATGTCCTCACAAATCCCGGTTTGACTTGAACGCCCCTTGTATTTGCACCATCTTACACTTGTACCTTTCATTCAACTGTACTGTATTGTCCTGGATACTGTAATGCCCTGGATGTGTGCTGCATTATCACGAATATCCTACTTCATTTTCTTTCTTAACTAGCACTTGCACTATATCACGCTACGCTATGATTCAATTTGCGCTTCTGATTAGATGTTAACTGCATTTCATCAGCTTTGTACTTCTACACTTCACAATGACAATAAGGGTGAATCTAATCTAATCTAATCCTATCTTATCTAATCTAATGCAATCTAAACTAATCAAATTTATCTTCTCCCCTTCTCTATGGGGTTTCCTCTGGGTTCTTTGGTTTCTGCCCACCTTGTTAAAATAATAATAATAAAAAGCCTTGGCCTGTGCAGGCAAGCCACAGATCACTGTGAGTCACCCCGTAGTGTAGCAGGGCTTTATATAGAGAAATAACGGCGTTCTGTTATTCTGTACAATCAAAAGTCTCGGTTTGACATGAACACCCCATGATACAGATTAGCATA
This sequence comes from Clarias macrocephalus, assembly GCA_011419295.1. NCBI lineage: Eukaryota > Metazoa > Chordata > Actinopteri > Siluriformes > Clariidae > Clarias > Clarias macrocephalus. The sequence goes on from JAAGKR010006901.1 coordinate 10,913, forward strand.
TGTAATGTACCAAGTACAGTATGGAAATGAAAGTTTCAAAGACTTCCTGTTACCAAAATGTCTTCTCCCTGTTTGTGCTGAATAATCTCATTCATCTTCATTTATGCTTCTCCTGTGAGAAAAAAGGAATCCACACTGCTTCTATTTGTTTCCCTTACAAAACATTTTGCAGGCATTTTATATTTCGTTCATGTATTCGCCTTTATCCACACCGTATTCACTTTGCTCTTTAATCCAAGAACGATTGCTACGGTCGCAAACTGAGCGAAACCGAACACCTTCTCTGCAGAATGGAGTTTGTTACGCCGTGAGCCATTTCCTTTTCATCAGCTCCTTCTCCCCACAACAAATTGAATAGCCACAGGCCAATGAGCACAGTTCACAACAAAGCTTTGACCTTGACAAACTACGAACGTCAGCTGCCACGGTGCAGAGGCTTAGGAATGAAAAGTCCTCGGCGGACATATCAAAAGTTACCTAAAAGAAAATCTAGGAAGTTTATAAAAGATTACTGCAGTGGTAATCTTTCTATACATGAGGAAGTCAGAATCACCAGCAGCGACTGAATGGTCTCAGCAGCAGAGACATGCAGCTAACGATTCAGTTTCATTACACTTGTGTTAAAGTTGTCATGTGATCAGCAGCGTGTCAGCAAAGTTGATCAAGCCAAATTAGCACAAGGAACGCACAGTAAAGTTAAATTGAAGAATAATATACACAACAGTTCGTTCTGACTGAGCAATCTGATTGGACAAAACGTCAACTTTCTTTACCATGAGTGGTGAAAATATACAGTACACAGCATTGAGACATTTACAGTAACTACAGTTTATGCACCACTATACAGTATGTACCAGGTGTTCTAACAACCGCTAACCCTAGAAATGGTTGTGCGTTAAAAATCCCAGTAAATGAGCAGATTGTGAAATACTCAGACCGTGCCAGACTCAACCATGCCACGCTCAAAATCAACTTTCTTTCCCATTCTGACATTCAGTTTGGAGTTCAGGAGATTGTCTTGACAAGGACCACACCCCTAAATGCATTGAGGCAGCTGCCATGTGATTGGTTGATTAGATAATTGCATTAATGAGAAATTGAACAGGTGTTCCTAATAATCCTTTAGGTGAGTGTATATGTAAGTGGAAAAAATGGAAATATAAAGTAAATCTTGTAAGTTTCTCAGGACTGTCCACCACCTCCATGTTTTATTCTCCTCACCTTTTGGTTGCCTAGTTTTTGGCAAGCATTTGAAACTACTTTCCCCCCTGTTAATTACACCAACTGCTTGTCGCTAACTGTCATTCGCGGTTAGTTAGTTCCGCCAGTCGCGGAAGGTTATGTGTTGGCGGAGGCAAAATACTGTAGCTGGTTAAATAAACAAACAAATCAGAATCTGTTTGTGGAACTGTTGTATCACACTCGAGATCATGCTGTTGTACTGTATATCAGTACAGCTGTGATATCTTTGACACTCGGGCTGTGGCTGTGGTGATATAATTACAGTCTCAGTATCAAAAAGTTTCCAGATAAAAAGTTAGCTCTGTTTAGAAGCAAGTACTTTACTCGTACATCCTCCCTCAGACGCCTTAAAACCTGGCAGGAGAATTCGCTATTGACGGTCTGGCCCCTGAGGACGAATTGATCAGCAATGAATCGATGAACAATGCTGCGAATGTCGAAAAAAGACGATGAGCATGCATTTGGTCGAGGATGCACTCGGTCGAGCTTCGGACATGCCTCGTGTTTATCGGTCGTGGAGATGATGGGCTCTTTCACTGTGAAGACTGTTGCTTTGTCTCAGGGTCGTACCTTTACACCAAAGTTTTGTTAACGGTAATGATCCTCAACATGAAGGACGGGTCATCCACGCCATGCTGACGGTCTTCTTGGCAGACTTCGACTCGATGTTCCTTCCGTTCCTGGGTCAGCAATTTGGGGATGAACTTGGCAGCAACACGGCGCATGATTAAATCACACGTGAGGATCGTCTGGACTGTTCCGAATGACACACTGACGATGGTAGCAATGTTGTGGATTGTTCACTGACAGCAATCATGCACAAGTTGCCGAATGGTTTCGACATTTTCGGAGGTTGAGCCCGTTGAAGGTCTGCCTGATCTCTCGTAGTCTTCCAGTGACGCTCTTCCATTCTTGAAGCGCGCATGCCGCTCAAAACACTGCAAACAATCCATTGAAGCCTCACGGAATAATAAACTTGCGGAATCATGTCAAGCGTCTCTGTGGCAGAGTGCTCGGGTTCACGCAGAATTTAACGTTCCATCTTTCTTCTAACTTTCTGTCCATGATGAAATTGCAGACCTGGTATCGCACATGGTCAGAATCGCACAGCTCCAAATGTACAGTACTGCACACAGCATGATGTCTTTTGGCACACTGACTTATGAAGGTCGGTGTTCCATGTGACTGTGCGTGCAGTCTTGTGCTGCCATCTGCTGGCGTGTTACAAAACTAGTCTCAAAAACTTTTTCGTACCACCTCAATGTTTTACTCTTATTTTTCCTTCACACTTTTTTGTCAAAGGCTATAATCATATTCAATTATTTAATTCATAATAATTGGTGAGATTGTATTAGATGCAGCTATGCACATGTAAGCACCTTGATGATACATCTATTAAGTTCTACTGATTAAATTCACTTGTAATTCTGTTTTAAAAATCAACCGCCTCTTCTCTCTTGCTTCTCAGAAAAGAACAAAAGTTATCTGCTATAACCTGCCCTTGAATCCACGGTGAATGTTTTCTGGCACTTATTTCTTCACATAGCAGATTTTTGCTTTCTTACGCACTAGAGGCTGGTAATGGTAATTCCGATATGTTACCTAATGCTTATCTTCACTCTGAGATATTTCCGAGGGTAGAACTGAAAAACACAACGTAGCAGTCATGTAAGGCTGAATGGACAGGTGTCACTGCGCTTAATGTGTTAACAGAAAGCAGAAGCTGTAGGTGAACTGATGCCTTCTCTGTGTTATCTCTCTGCAACTGCAAATAAACAAGAAAGCTGATGAGTCAAAAAAAAAAAAAAATTAAAAGAGAGAAAGACAAGGTTCCTCAGTTGAACACTGTAATTCAGCCAAAGTAACGTAACAGACCTTATAGATTTTTTCATAAATTGGATTGGATTTCTTCTGTGTTTGCGCAGCATGGTGCGATAAACTCAAACCCAATGAAACGAGTGTCATACACATGAAGAAAAGGAAAGAAAAGAAAAATGTCACTCTATTCAAATTGCACAAACTGACACCATGCACTGGCGCAGAATTTAAACGTGAAACTTAAAAATAAAGCGAACGTCTTGAAGACAGAAAGATTTAGCAGGATGATACAGTAGGTATCAAAGCGAGTCTCCTAACTATCAAAATAAACCTGGAATCTTATTTCAAATAAATTACCTATATCTGTTTCTTCATTTTTCTGCAAAAGTACAATAATCCTATAAATGTTTAGCTTTTCCTTGGTGTGTGTGTGTGTGTGTATGTCTGAGTATGTTATATATGTTGTCCAAGATGAATTATTATATTATATTATTATATTATTATTATTGTTATAGTTTTTATATCAGTTTTTTAAAAAAGCATAATAATAATAATAATAATAATAATAATAATAATAATAATAATAAATGTAAAGAACCAAAATGTTTTAAATGTGTGTTCCATTTAAACAGGTTTAAACATTGTATTAATTGGCTGTGTTAATAATCTTGTCAGAGATTTGTCAGATAATTTGAATACCTGGATTTTACATAGGATACTGTATACAAGTCCATAAAAAATATATAGAATATCATAGAATAAAATATTTTTTGCAATTTAATTTAAACGGAACAAATCTTTTTCAATTTGTTTTAATTTCAAACAAACAAAAAAAAAGAAAATAAAAAATCCAGGATCTTAAAATAATAAAATATTTTTGCTAATTTCGAGTTTGAGTAAATTGTTATTCATACAATATAAATATTGTGTATCTCTCTGTCTAGTTCAGTACAAGTACAAGAGACAAAGCATGGGAAGACTTCTGACTTGACAATTGTCCAGGAGATGATCACTGACATTCTCCACAAGGAGCATAAGCCACAGAGAGTCATCACTGAAAGCAAAGCCAATTAAAGAACTGAAGAGAGCTTCATAAACAGTGGAGAGAGGCTGGAGTCTGTGCATCGAGAGCCAGCATGCACAGGTGTTTTCAATAGATACATTCCAAGTTTCACGCCACTCCCAAACCAGAGACAATGTCCAAAGAAGCCTAACTGGGTTAAGGAGGAAAAGAACTGGACCGTTGCTCAGTGATCCAAAATCCTCTTTTCAGACAAAAGGACATTGTGCATTTAATTTGGAAATCAAGGTGAAAGAGTCTGGAGGACGAGTGAAGATGGAACAGAATCCAAGTTGCTTAAATCCTTTGTGAAGTTTCCACAGTCAGTGATGTTTTTGGGCTGCACAGTGGAGTAGTGGTTAGCACTGTCGCCTTGCACCTGCAGGGTCCGGGGTCGATTCCCGGCCAGATTAGATTCCCACTTCTGTGTGCGTGGCGTTTGCATGTTCTCCCCGTGCTTGGTGCGTTTCCAATAATACAGATGAGCTGAAGGCTGCTATCAAAGCAACCTGGTCTTCAATAACACCTCAGCAGTGCCACAGGCTGATCACCTTCATGCCACATCAATGCAGTAATTAATGCTAAAGGAGCTCTGACCAAGTACTAAACAGATAAAGGAACATACTTTTCAGAAGTTGGCCTTTCTGTATTGTGAATCTTATGAAAAAATTTGTTATTTTTTCCACGACTTTAGTTTAGTCAACTATCCTCAAAGTCCAACAAAAAAGAAGCCTAACTGGAACTGAAATTCCAATTATGAAATCATATACCGTAAAAAAAAAATCATATACAGTATGTAAGATAAAACAAGGTACACTACAAAACAAAAAATATAAATAGCACGTCACTTAATCACTAGGGCCATGGAGATAAATACTGGTATGATAGCCATTTTTCTTCATTCATTTATTTACTGGCAGTGAGTGGAGACAGGCTGGTAGATGGAGTCACCTTGACTGCACAGTTCGGCTCTATGAATGTGGCAGGAGGGAACTTGGCAAGTGCTATGGCGGAGTACAGGTGATGACATCCTGTAACATGTGCCTGCTGTCTCAAAAGCTTTGCTACTGCTAGCAATTGAAAAAAAAAAGAAAGAAAAAAAAAAGAAAAGTAAAGGCTCAGTGCTCGAGGATCATAAAATGCGATATAATGTGCATCATAAATTTATGTAGAAGGCAGTTTGGCAGCTATATGAGGCAAGGAGTGTTACAGAAAATAATGCTTCATTTGCTTTTTATTGTGCAACATTCTTTCCATTAAATAGCTTAAAGTTTTGGGGAGATATTTTTTACGAGGTAAAAGGGAGTTAATACCTATGAGGGTATTCAAGTCAATCCGAGACTTTTTATTGTGCAGAATAACAGAACAGGGTTATGAGAGTAAAAACTCCCTTCATTTCTCTTTATGCACTAATGCACTCATGCCAGTGTTTCACTAGCGCTTGAATACAATCAAGGTAGAAAGTTTTCTCAGTACGCCAGAGCCATGATCGGACTGCCTGCTCTATATCTGAAACACTGGCCTCCCAGGAACTCCTTTTCTTTAATGGAATGAAACAGCCTTGTTTGACACCAAAGGTATTCTGGAACGACATCATACTACTCATCATACCACTTGCACTCCCAGATGTTATTACTGTTCGTACAGTCCTGACCTCGCTCCAAGCCATTTCCACATGTTTTTGCTATTAAAGGAGTTCCTGGGAGGCCGGTGCTCCAGCATACTGAGAAAGGCCAAACTCTCTTTTTTTTTTTGTAACTTTATCCTGATTGTTTTTAACGCCACTTGCTCTTCATGATAACGTTTCTTTAATTGCACTCTATTTAATTTACTGTTTAACTTTTACATTACATTCTTTACATTCTTTTTCATTTCACAAACTATACTGCTATCTGTAAAACTACACTGTAAAAAGATCCCTGTTACATTACGGTAAACCTACTGGCAGTGAAAGTTTCTAATTAAAAGATTATTCTGCAGTGCGAATTACAAAAACAGTTTATTATTGTAGAAAGCATTATAGCACTACATTGTATAAGATAAGCTTTAAGGTATAATACTGTCAGCTGTTGGGTAGAAATGATACTGCTTTTTTAATGTTCCTACTGTACTCTCCAGTTTATTACTATAAAATGTACCAGAATATTGTATAATATGATTGTACAATACATAGACATAGAGTATAATCCCAATCATCATCATCATCATCATCAGTTTTAACACAAAACAAACAAAATGTGGAAAAGTTTCAAGGTGTTAAATAGCCACAAAGTACTGTAAATTGTGCATCTGTAAAACTTTTCTACCCTTCATCATCCTCCTCCTCACTGTGTTCTCACGGTTATAATACTTTGCAACTGTTTGTTGCAATTACATTTGTAATTTCTTATGATTTATTTACATGCATTGAAAGGTTTTTTATTTTCTTAATCTATGGTAAGTGTGGTCTATGCACAACAAATAAATAAATTAATGAATTCATTTTAGAAACCAAGCTCATTAGGTCTTGTTCCATTTTTTTTTTTATATTAAAAAGTAAGAATGTAATACAGGGTCAGTGCAACTCAAAGGGAACATAAGGGTCAATACGAAGGAGGCTTATCCATATCATGGCGCATTCTTCTATGTCACATTACAGCCATAATCGCACTCAGTAATGATGATGATCTGTCATTTATTTCCTGAGCCACTGCAACTTGGCAGCCTTCAAGTCTTCCGTAACTGACTTTTGATTAAAGCTTTCATTTTTCCTTTCTCTTTTTCATGCCCTCCTGATCCTGTTGCACCTAATGCCAGTGTGAGGTTTCAATCAATGTCCCTAAAAATTCCACCCGGCACCCATTAGCTGTTCAAATCATTCATACCAATCAATCCTGAACCCCTCGCTTTCTTCCCGCTTTTAAGCTCCGGTCCTCCCCTATAATGGTTCATAATACACGCAGCCTATTTTTGACCCATCTTTAATTGCTTTTGGTTTTTTTTTTTTTTTTTTTTTTTGCAACATCAATTATGGATACAAGCATCGTGTGTCTTAGCGTGACTACCTTTAGGCTCTGTGACCAAACTGAACCAGACTGCTATATATTCAGGCACGGATTACAATTTAAAGGCAGCATATATATAACTATAATGTGAGCACACTTTATACAGCTTTACATGAGACTGCAGCAAAGACATTATACCTGATGTTAACTAAATGTTAAATAGAATATGATTAATGGTAATGTGTTTTTTTCCCCTTTCCTACAGTACAGTTTTGCTGATCTAAAAACACATTACAGCATGTGTAAACAAAACCAAAAGATGTCTATTCTTGGATTAAAATCATGCAAGCTTTAAAGATCTCTTTAATTTGCCAAGGATGCTTCTACTGTATTTCTTCTTCTTCAGCACCTTTGATTTGATCTCAGTCTTTATTTATCCCATCTGCTTTCTAACAATTTTTCCAATGTTTCATCAAAACTAAAATCTTACACACACACACACACACACAAAAAAAAAAAAAAAAGTTTGCATCCCCAAAGTAACAAGCTTAAGGTAATTTGCCTCATATGATTTGTAATGACTTACACCTTTCCCAAGAGTTAATACCTACAGTATGAGGGATGTTCAAGTCAAACCAAGACTTTTGATTGTACACGAGTAAGAGAATTAAAAAACAGCAACATTTATTTCCTGCTACACTAACGCACTTATCCCAGATACCATCATGATCTGACTGCCTGCATTACTGTACATCTGAAACACTGGCCTCCCAGGATCTCCTTTAATGAACGAAACATGTTGAAATGTCTTGGAGTGAGGTCAGGACTGTAGAAGATGCACTGTGATGTGCAAGTGGTGTTCATGAAATTGTTGTGTGTACAATTTCCACAGACATGCGTCTCTTCTGCAAGTTGGTTTTAAAGGATCCGGTGTCTTTCATGGATATATGGGCTTCTTTAAAATGTTTGCACCATTCAAATGTTTTACTGCGGTTTATATATGATCATATAGATTATATAGATTATATAGATAGATAAGAGCCTTATCATCGAGTGTGCTTCTGAAATTATCAATCGATAATTTTTTCCGTCATTCTTCTGCTCATTAGATGACCAGTCCCGGTTTGACTTGAACGCACCTTTGGTCATACTATCAGTTTACACCATTTTCATTATTAACCTTACATCCTTGAAAGATTCAATATTCAGTGTTATTTTTCTCTATTCTTTCAGTTATTTCCCAGAAAGATTAGATTAATTATTTAGCGCTGAACCACGTTAAAAATGTTGTATGAGAAGGCTGAATGTTACTAGACAGAAGGCTCATAATTAATATGTAAAAGTCCTGCATAAAAGGAAAGCTAGACAAATATATTCTGGTGCGATTTTATTTCTTCTTACATTTTTCTTTGTTTGTATGTTAGTTCCACTGTAGCGTATTTACTAAGCTGAGAAAAAAAGACCAGAAATGTAATCAGCAGTGGCAGCTTTTTCCTTTGTTCTCATCCATCAACCTGTTCAAGGCCACTGCTCATCCCTCTGGAAAACAGCACAATGCAGACTCTGCCAACACATCGCAAACACTCTTCTTTTATGAACAACGACTTGACTGCAAACTGGGAAGAAAAATACAGCCAAGTACTCTGGGATCGGGAATGCCACACCATGCCAACATGTTCAGTGTTACAACGGATTGCTTGTCTGTGTTCTTCTTTCTACTTGTGTGTTCGAATTTCTCAACAATAGCAAATAAATCCTGTACATCTGGTTAGGACACAGAAATAATGCTGAAGATTAACAATGGGCTTAATGAATCGAGTTCAGTCATTGGATATACACTTCACACTGTGTATTGTGGCTATATACAGTACTGTACTACAGCATAACCAGTGCTGTGCAAAAGTTTTGACCCCCCCATATAGTCTTAAGGAATCCAGTCCCTCTACCAGAGCACTTTTTTTTTGTTTGCTAAGCTGTGAATCAATGAAGCTTTAAAAAAAAAAAAAAAAACATCTAACGTAAGGCATGAACCAGTGAGAAACAGGTGCAGATGATGACAGATGATCAGGTATAATGGTGTTGTTGAATACTGAAGGGTTGGATCAGAAGAGAGGGGAAATGAGGTCTCTGCTAAGGTTGGTACATAAACAAGCAATTAAAAAAAAATCTTTAGACACTTTGCAGCCTGTCAAAGTAAAACATTTGCTCCCTTTTCATTCATTTAATTTAATATGAAGGATATATATACAGTATATCGTTGTATATAATCATTAAAAAATTGGGCAATTCCACAATAAAAATGTTTCTATTAGCAGATACCTATGTACCTATGGGGGAGGGGGGGGGGTTGCGCATCATTACTACTAGTATAAAATAAAGGCATGACTCACATCGCATCTAGTCAGCAGCTCCGAAGTGCTGGAAAAGACTCGTTGAGAATGGTCCAATCACTCTCACTCACTCACTCATCATCTATACCGCTTAATCCTGTATTCAGGGTCACGGGGGGCCTGGAGCCTATCCCAGGGTGCCAATCCATTGCAGGGCACAGACACACACATACACTCATTCACACACTACGGGCAATTTGGGAAAGCCAATTAGCCTAACCTACATGTCTTTGGACTGTGGGAGGAAACCGGAGAACCCGGAGGAAACCCACCAAGCACGGGAGAACATGCAAACTCCATGCACACAGAGACGGGAATCGAGCCTGGCCGGGGATCGAACCTGGACCCTGGCGGTGCAAGGCGACAGTGCTAACCACTACACCACCGTGGTCCAATCACATGAGCCCAAATATTTAAAAACAATATTGATTTGCTAAGAACAAAAGAGGGAGGGTTCAGGGCGCACAGTGCTGCACCCCAAGGATGATTTGAAAAGATCCAATCAAAGCTCAGCCTCAGGTCACATGCTTTTCAAAAGTTTGTCCGGCGCCCCGCGTACACGAACACAAATGAACGTAATACAGTTTAGATTTTTTTTATTGCAAATAAATTATATTAAGAAACACAGCGTAATATTGTGACTAAATGACTTTATTTCATTGTTAAAATACATAATTCTTATGTTAAATAATTACATGTTGATGTAGCATTCTTCTCTGCCTAATTTTTAGGGGGGCGGCGCCACTGCGCCCCGTATTGACCGGCCGCCACTGGATCCTATTATGCAAAATTCACTTTTTGGTAATTTTTTGATATTCAGATGGCGCTCCAGTGTGTGTATAGTATATAAACCAACTAGATTTTCCTCCTAATGTGATGTGATGTGATATTTTTGGGAAAGTCCGCCGTTCTCTGTAGGGGTGTGGCTTAGCGGTAGTTCATTTCCCTCGACACTGAAACGGCGTGTTGGTACAGTAGGAGAGGTGAAACGGAGCGGGTTTGAGGGATAATAAAACGCATTATCTGAGAAGTATTTCAGCTAGAGCAAGAATAGATACACTTTGGATCAGTTCTGAGACTCATATTAACTTAGTAAAACTAGTAAAACGCAGGAGCATGATGTACATGCCTACCACAAATCTAATAAATATAAACTAGATACAATTCCTGAAGAAATTGTGAAGTAGGGCCACAATGGCACTGATTTTCCCGAGCAAAAAGCTGAAAATGGCTCCTTTCTACTCTAGCAGGTTACAAAGATACGAGTCTGTATGCTGCCTGTTATATCAGTGTGTGTGTGTGTGTGTGTGTGTGTGTGAGTTGAGGGGGCATGGCTTGGGACACTCACTGCAGTTTCCTCTCCTGCACACGAAACTCACAGGCACAGAGTATGTATCCAGCAGAAACTTCAAAGCGAACTGCACTCTTGTGATTCTTGTACTTATATCAGAGAAACCGTAGGTGGTCTAGAGTTTATTCTTAGTTTGTTTGAGAGAGGAGGCTTTCAAGTTGTGGGATTTCAAGTTTCATGTGTATATTTGAAAGCTGAGGGCAGGATGGAAGTTTTTCCAAAGTGGAAAATGCATTCATTCCTATGACAAAAATCTGGTATTTTAACCAAACAATGCCTGATTGACTCTCTAATTGACCCCCAATCTTCTCCATGCTGTTTTGTTTTGTTTTCTAAGCAGACATTTTTTTTTATACAATTTTTGTGGGGTTTTATGTGAAATTGAACCTGCATCAACAAGAGAGAGACGGCAGTAATTTTGTGGGCAATCAGTCTGTGTCCTCTCTAACCTCTCATAGACTAGAAGGAAGAATTTTGAGGCACGTTGAGGGCCATTTTTGCAGCGGTTAATTCTTTTTAATCAACATGGTGTGTATTCAAACCCTTAACGTAATAGGTTTTTCCGATCGGGCGCAGAATGAGCGAGCTACTGTACGACTTCAGGTGCAAGGTGTTTATTTTGCATCACAAACAACAGGTCATTACTTGAAAACGGGGCATTTTAGACTCCAAGTGTATCTGTTAACACTGATCGGAAGGTCAAGCTAAGTGTTTTGATATATACGTTTTGTGCAAAGTTAAGTGGATTTTGACAAAGCAGCTCAATCCTTCCATCATTTTTTTTGGCAAAGAAAAGTAGGATATAATAATAATAATAATAATATAAAGAGGAAGAAGAAAAAATGGAAGAAAACTATTACATTAATTAATACTAATGAAGAAAACATTTTACATAAAACAATAATTTATATAAAAAATCTTCTAAAAGAACAAGTCTCTGTATGCGTAACCTAGCGCCAAGAAAATAAAGGGTTTCCTAATTATTTTCAATTTGTTACAGGACTGGATTGAGTTCTTTTTTTATTTCTTTGATGTCCACTTGCGTCTTTTCAATTAATGACTCATTCACAAAATTTACAAAATATGAACGATCTAAAAGAGAAAAAGGGAAAAAACTATCAGGATAGAACAATCACAGAAGATGAATGAATCAAAGTCCTTCCTGGACAAGAACAAATGACTGTACTGTACGTCTTCAGCTCCACACTGGATTGTGTACTGTACTGTAGGTGTATTAGCAGTAATGCAGTGTCAGATTTCCTATTAGTACGATACTGCGTGTTGATGCTGGCATCCCATCACACATCTACAATACACGAAACTCTGGTAATTAAAACATGGCTAATTTTCAAAATCCTGAGCATCTCCGTACCCCGTGTTAATAACACAGTACCTCCATAGTCCATAGACCTGTGCACTACATTTCACTTTCCCCAACTGGAAAGTCAGGAATAAAGTGTGTTCCGAACACTACGGCAGACACTTTTTCTCTGACAGGAAGGAAGGAAGTAGGTGCAATGTGAAGTGTCAGAACACATTTCTATTTTTAATATCAGTGCTGGAGCTCTCTCGCTCGCTGGCATGGCCAACCCCAGATATGGCAGTTGACTGAGCAGTGTTTTTAATTAACGCCTGTGACTGATATACCTATTGGGCAATTATCTCTGCAACGCTCAACACCCACAAATTCAAACAACACTCCGGGTTATGCGTTAAGTTAAACTAGTTGTTTGGCTTCTAATTAATATTGACATTTCCTAAAGCGTATTGTGATTAAATTCATTTTCAGCACGGATGGCTAGTCGTTTTTATTTTAATTAAGACCCTACATCAACAAATGCCTGCTTTTTTTGTCTTGAAGAACAGGAACAAGAATAACTTACATCCACTTGGATGCGTAATGTATATTCTAATGGGTTTAAAGAATATGACTCATGAATATGAATATCATTATATGGTCATGTGTAATAGTTAGTGCCCCCTCTTTTAATTGGGAGATTTGGCAAATACAACCTCAGACAACAACAACAACAACAAAAACAAAAAAAACATAGAACTGTTTTTCACTGTGCTATTATTTATTTTATTTAAAAAAATGTATATAAGGGTATAGATAATGGATGGATGTTGAGGTAAGATTTTCTAATTTAAAAATGAGGAAAAAAAGAAAAAAGATTTAGTGAGCAAAGTTTTTTTTTACAAGTATAAAAAATGTATAATAATGACATTACTTTCATTATTACTGTACCTTCATTATTAGGAAAAAAATCTGTTACTTTGTATAATATATATAAAAAGTTATGAGTTTAAAGTTAAAAGTTATCAGGTAAGATAGGTCCTTTTTTTGCTTGTTAAAAAAAAAAGGATTTCATAATTCTTTTCAATTTGTTATAGGGCTTGATTAAATTATTTTTCTTCTTCGATATTCAATCCATTATTTTGTTCTGCGATTGGCCCAATACACTTCGATGTTATCATACTGGTGCCTTTTAAATTAATAATTCATTTAGAATTACAAAATATGAACAATCTAAACAATGGGACTTTAAAGAATGTACAAAAAAAAACTTGTACTTGTGAACTGTGGGTGTTTAGCAGTAATGCAGTGTCAGATTTCCTATTATTTGGCACACGACCTCAGACAAAAACAGAACTTTTCTTCACCATGCCATTATTATTATTATTATTTTTAAAGGGCTATAAGTGGTGTAGTTAATGGATGGATGTTGAGGAAAGATTTTCTAATTAAAATTGTTGTAAAAAGGAAAAAAAAGATTTAGTAATCAAAGTGATTTTTTCATAAGAATACATGACATTACAGTACCTTCATTATGGAAGGTAAGACTACAGGTACTGTAGGTCTAGTTAGCTGAGTTTGACATTCGAATGATTCCAGCCCTGTCATGAAGCTCTGCCTTAGGATCTGCAGTGGCCCATTGAGTGTCTATAAAATGTCAGACAGGAGGCACATCCAAAGATAAACAAGCGTTCTGATCAGTTTTCCCAGACAGGTTGTCTCAGAGACTTAATAAACTTTCGCCAAGGACACAAACTAGCCTACGGTTTTTAAGCATGTTTAAGTACCTTCTAGATCATTTGTACCTAAGGTGCATCCATTATTGCACCTTTAAACACTTGGGGACACTCGGATATGTCCATCTTTATCTTTCAATATGATTTTAACAGATTATCAACACTTTAACATATCATTTTATGGCCCAAACTCACCTACAGTATGTGCTTTTTGAAAATCCCATCCTAGATGTATTCGCTTTTTTTTATTATTATTATTATTATAAAACTCATCACTCTTCTGGGAAGGCTTTCCACTAGATTTTGGAGTGTGCTTGTAGGGATTTGTGGTTATTCAGCCATGTGCACTGATGTTATTTGAGGAGGTCTGGGGTGTACTCGGTGTTCCAGTTCATCACAAAGGTGTTTAATGGGCTTGAAGTCTGGCCTTTAAGCGGGACCTCTCCAATAAACTCTTCCACTCCAAACTTCTCAAAGCGTGTCTTTGTGCACTGGGGTATAACTGGATGAGGTTTGGAGCATTAGTTCCAGTGAAGGGAAATGGTCAAGCTACGGCGTACAGAGACATCCTAGCAACAGTTTGGGGAAGGTGTCATGGTCAGGTCTCCACAAAAGAATGTATGCAGTGTAGTGTTGTTGTTGTTGTTGTTGTTGTGTGTGTTGTTGTTGTTGTTGTTGTTTTAAACATGTCCTGTCATTGCCGCATTCGATCATTTAATATCCTCCATGATCTACTGAGAAATTAATATTTATGTTTACGTTGTACATGATTTGAACTGTCTATATCATTCCGTGCATAATAACGTTATTCCTGACAGCACAAGCCTCAATTTTTTTTTTTTTGTCCAAGCACATTTAAAACCACACGGACCTTTGTGTTGCGTTGCTTGCCACTTTACAAAATGCTTATGAAAGCATTTGTCTAAGCCTCCTCATCTTCCCCTGTGAAGAAAAAGCATTATGTTGTGCGAGAACAGGCAGGCGGATCAAGGAGAGAGTCAAGGTGAAAGACTCATCTGTTAATAGTTTGTGAGAATGCTTATGTATTTAAATGCACTTCACATCCTTTAGGCTCCTAAGGGCCTTGAATTTGACTTTTTTTTTTTTTTTGCCCATGCAAAATGCTAGCTGAGACGTGGCAATAAGCAAAACATAAACCCGCGTGTATGCCGGTATGAGCTGTTCCTGATGAGGTCAGTCATGAGCGTGGGAAGAGCAAATGTATTCCGATCTACCATATGCTTTTCAGGCATGTTATTTTAATAAGAAGAAAGGCGTGAGACACTTAAAAAGATGATCTAATTACATCTGCTTTACTGGTGTGAGGTGTGATCACACAAGCGTTAAATGAACAAGCACCTGTGTGTTGTTGTTTTTTTTTTTCTTCTTCTTCTTCTTTCTTTTTAAGGGTAACTACAGAAAGGCAATAGCAACGGTTTTCCATTCTCAATCTCCACTGGGGGTTTTAATCCCCATTAACTGACAGGCTAATTTGTGAGATTGGATTACACTAGAGGCTCATTTATGGCACCTTTGGACACACGCGTCATGTGATGCTGCTCCATTCAGCCGCGGCAGAAAGATACGCTTTCTCCTGAGTAGTGCAGTGTGCATTCGTGTGGTAGTATAATGAGAAGTCGCCTTAGATCCAACGTTTCGCTATACATTAAAATATTATAGAAATATTCTAGAAAGGATGTTCAAGTCAAAAAAGGACTTTTGATTGTGCAGAATAACAACAAATAACATATTTTATTGATATAATACATACTGCATATTACATACTGTATACGCCCTGCGATGGATTGGCACCCTGTCCAGGGTGGACCCCGCCTTGTGCCCTCAGTCTCCTGGGATAGGCTCCAGGCCCCCTGTGACCCTATATACAGGATTAAGCGGTATAGATGATGAGTATCATAGATGATACTATATTACATATATTATATTATATAATAATAACAACAGTTATGAGAGTAAGAACTAGAGATGAGAGCGAAAACTAGTTTTAGTTCTTTATAAAATCCCCTCCTCCTTAGAAAAGCCCTTAATAATAGCCCGACTAAGAGAGGATTTTGGCAAAGCAGCCCAGTCGTTCCGTCTGTTTTATCCACATTTTTTGGCAAAGAAAAGTGGAATGTAATAATAATAAGAAGAAGAGGAAGAGGAGAAATACTTGCAATGATAATAATTAAAAATAAAGTAAAAAGTATACTGTACATAAAACAATAATTAATACAAAAGATGGTCTTTATTACTGTATGTATAAACCAGGTAAAAAAAAAAAAGAAAGGGGGGGGGGTTCTCTAATTCTTTTCAATATGTTACAAGACTGGATTAAATAATTTTTCTTTTTCTTCTATATTCGATCCAAAATGCACTTATCCCAGTGTTTCACTAGTGCTTGGAAACCATCAAGGTAGAAAGTTTTTCTCAGTACCCTGGAGCCATGATTGGACTAACTGCTTCACATGCTGGCCTGCCTTTAATGATCCAAGCATGTGGAAATGGTTTGCAGGGAGGTCAGGGCTGTACGAGATAAGGCAGATGCATCTCTTCTGCAAGCTGTCAAAAAGTTACCCGTCAGTTTTTAAGGATGAGGCGACCCACACAGGAATGACTGCAGTCGGCCCACCTCGACCGGCATCGTCATTCACGAACGCACTGCCTTGTTCAAAACGTTTTGCACCATTCAAATGATTTACGCCGACTAAGAGGCTCGTCCCCGTACTGTACTGCGCTCGAACTCGGTTTTTACGTCTTCATTCCAGAGAAAAGTCCCAGTTTGACTTGAACACCACGTGCATATTAAACAAATCAAGAAAATAATTGTATATATACTCTACAATTAAACTATAATTTAGGGCTCTATACAGTATGCTCTAGTGGCCACTTTAATAGGAACAGGTGTTCAATGTACAATTACTGAGCGTTTCATATCCATTATTAGTTATAGAAACACCTACCTGATGTCTGTTTATTTTTTGTGTTAATATTTTAATGGTAAAGCCACCAAGACTTGGATTTTTTATTTGAAATATTCCTCTACTATGACAATCATTTAAAAAAAAAAAATTTTTTTTAAGTTGTATAACCCCCAGACATCATCGCCATTCAGAGATGGAAATACTATAAAAGCAAAAACATAAAGAAAGTAAATGTTGAATATAAAAAGGGTTCATTTTCTACAAACTGCAATCATGTGCACAGAGCGTCTTTTTCCCATCGGCATGGTTTCCTCCTATAAAGAAGGTGAAGTACTACAGTATATCCCTGCTCGGTTCTGCAGTCTCGGCTTAGACTTCGAACAGTTTATGAGCTATATTTAATAGTTTGTGATACAATGCCAAATTCTCAGTTTGTGTTTTTATTGCACTGAATGCTGATGAGTCAGTGTATACTAATGACGTCTGATTGCACTGCAAGCAAACACACATTGATGAAAGGGGAAAAAAAAAATTGGAAGGAGAGTTCCTAAAAATGCGATCACTGCCACATATCGCTTCATATCCCAGGAGATTTAAAGTTTATTTGGCTCAATTCACACCGACTCTATTAGCCAAAAACAATTTCATGTTTTTAATGGTTCATATATTTAGGCTTATGCAGCATTGATGGATTTTTATACGATTTTATTAGAGTGGGTCTAAGCATAAGTCTGGTGAAAGTTTCCTATTTATGTTGATGTGCGTGGGGAAAAAAAAGAAAAAAAAAAAAAAGAGTACAGACCTTAATGGTGCTTGCAAGGCTCTCCATCCGAGGTCAGAAAAACACCGTATTAAACACTGATGAAATCTTTAGACCAGAACAGCTTCTCTCACTTACTCATCGTCTATACCGCTTTATCCTGTATTCAGGGTCACGGGGGGCCTGGAGCCGATCCGGAGAGACTTAGGGTATGAGGCGAGGTGCATCCTGGACAGGGTGCCAATCCATCGCAGGGCGCACACACACACACACACACACACACACACACACACACACACACTTATTTGCACTTACTTATTAGCCTAATCTGCATGTCTTTGTACTGTGGGAGGAAACCGGAGTTCTCAGAGGAAACCCACCAAGCACAGGGAGAACATGCGAACTTCATGCACAGACCAAAAGGAGTACAGCAAAAGTGCTAACCACTAAGCCAAAAATCTACGAGGGGCGTTCAAGTCAAAACGGGATTTTGTGTTGAAATTCCTCATCAATGAAGGCATCACCTGTAAAGTCCTGAGCTCGCTCCAAGTGATTTCCAGATTACAGGAGTTCCTGGGAGACCAGCATTTCAAATGTGAAGCAGGTAGTCTGAACATGGCCTGTTTTGATGGTATCCATGTAACCCTTTATACACTGGGAAATTTCTGTCTGTCTGTCTATAGTTATGTTTCTCTATCTGTCTCGTATTGCTCCTTAATTCATCAACACATCATTGATCCTTATGAAGTTTATCTAAATAAACTTCTGAACCTGTTCGCCTTTCTCACTGCCATCTATTTCAAGATTCTTCTCAACTCTATTTATATGTGGATACCCACACATGCATGCATCCATGCACACACACTTCGAGAAAGCACAAGCTTCAACAGGAATTAAAGTCGCTATGTCTCCATGGTCTGCATGTCAGCAGGTGCAGAAAGAAAGGAAAAGGAGAAAGGTGCATTAGACATTAAAAAAATTATTAATAAATAAAGAAATAAACATTTTTTTGTACGTAAGTGCCTGAAAGATGTAGAGCATAATAAAAAAGTAATTAATAATAACAGTCCACCGAGTTGCCTTAAGAGAAATCTGTTAAGATAGCTGAGGAAACCAGTTTGGAAAAGTGGATGGTATAGATGAGGTTTGTCGGGCATTTTAAAGATTTTCACCTTTTAAAGACTCAGTGTTAATTTCTTACCTAGTGCACCTTCTGAAAAATCTGCTGTAAATGAGTTTAATTGCTCTGCACCTTTGATGAAAAATTTAAACGTGGCTAAGCAGTGTGGCAAAACACATGGGTGATGGTTTTCCCACCGAGATGCAAAGAGCCTAATTTCTCCACCAAGATGCAAAAAGCTTTGCTGTGATTTGTTTTCCTTTGTGTGTGTGTGTGTGTGTGTGTGTGTGTGTGTGTGTGTGTGTGTGTGTGTGTGTGTGTGTGTGTGATTTATATTCTTTCTGATCTCAAATCTGTCTACCCAGTCTGGAATTTAAGTATGAGGAAAAGAAGAAAAAAAATTTTCATATGCATGAAGCTTCCTCTTAAATAGGCGCGTACTGTAGTATTTGTAATAAAATGCAGCAAGAAATCGCACATTATACACCAAATACAACAGACCCTAGTTCTTTTTTTTTTTTTTTTTTATGGTAAAATAATCAATGTTCCTGCCACCACAGCTTTGAAGCCTGATACCTGATTAACCGAGCAGGTCTAAAGCAGGGCTAGACTCTGCGGTGTCTGTGCCACGTGTGAAGGCTCAGACAGGAGTTTGTGGATAATTGGCTGGGCTGCCCAGTGGAAGCAAGTCATGGCTGTCCGGTGTGACTCATTACGTTACCACTCATGGTGTGTGTCCAGCTTCTTTGTCATGAAAAGCACCGTTCAGTTCAGTATTCACAGGGAACGTGATCTGAAGTGGGAACGACTTAAAGAACGTTCTTGTGGCGCGCTCTTAACAAGCGATTACGACTCTTTGTCTGGATCACGTTGTAAGCAACGTACAAGAACAGACGATGTACTGATGCTGTCTTTTACTTTTCTCACAGTGAGTGGGGCACAGCTAGAAACCAGCATCCTTTTGTCTGCCACACTCCTAACAATGTAACAATCAAAACCGAATGCGGAATGAATTCCAAAATGGAATAGCACCATGGGGCACAGAATTAATGATGATGATGATGATGATGATGATGATGATGATGATGATGATGAAATAAAAAAAAAAGACAGGTTTGTGCAATATGATGTCTGTCCTTCTCAATCCTTGAGAAGTGGATTGAGTGATTGAAAAGCGATTATCAGTGGTTCCTTAAACATTTAATAAATAGCTTGATTGTAGACCCCCAAACAACATCTTAGAGATTAATCAAAAAATCTTTAAGCTGTTCATCTTCAGTAACCACTTTCTCCAGAGTCGTGACGAATCGGACTTCAAAACAACATATGCATTGTAAAGCCTAATGCTCAAAATAATTACAATTAGTTCAAATTAAAAGTCCTTAATGAGTATTTAGAACTTTTTGGTATTTATAAGTTTGTAGAAATGACACTTTTCAAGTTGAACAAATTCGATATTTTAAGTAACTGTAAGTACTTA
Organism: Clarias macrocephalus; assembly: GCA_011419295.1. Lineage (NCBI taxonomy): Eukaryota > Metazoa > Chordata > Actinopteri > Siluriformes > Clariidae > Clarias > Clarias macrocephalus. The sequence goes on from JAAGKR010006901.1 coordinate 31,075, forward strand.
AGTATCAGTAACTGTCACCTTAAAGTTCCACCAACTTAAAATCTTTCAGACTAGTGATTTTGTGTCTGATGTCATCAGGGCGACTGGACACTGGTGGCTCAGTGGAACTGTAGGTGTTTCATCTGCCATGTGAAACGCCCGGGTTCGATTCCCAACAACTGGATGAAGTGTCTGTTCCAAGCCCAGATAAAATGGGAGGGTTGTGACAGGAAGGACATCTGGTGTAAAACCTGCGCTAAGCTTGTGTGCGGACCGGATTGCGACACATTGCCAGGAGCAGCTGAAAGACCAACAACAATTTATTTAATTTGCAACAACTAAAAAAAAAAAAAGTTAATCGCTATTAAATCGTATGAGTTCGGCTACTCAATAATGCAAGTAAAGAACGATTAATATGAATGAGTACAACAAACTCAAAAACTGATAGTTCTGTTTACTTAAAGTTGGAAACATCATTACTTAAAACATTTGATGTAAGTGATTACCTCAAATTTTTTGAGACATGTCAAAAGTGATTTAGTCACTTTTTGCTGTTATAATTATATAACCTCCACTCCTCTGGCAAGGCTTTGCACTACATTTTGGATCGTGGCTTTGGCAATTTGTGTTTATTCAGCTACAAGGATTTGGATCCGGAATCCCAGTACTCGAGTTCTTTTGCTTCAACATCTACTGTACTGTACATAGAGCTCACTTTGTGCAAATGGGTATTATCATGCTGGAACAGGGCTGGGATTCTTAGTTCCACTCACTCACTCACTCGTCGTCTATAGCGCTTCATCCTGTATACAGGGTCTGGAGCCTATCCCAGGAGGCTTAGTGCACGAGGCGGGGTACACTCTGGAATGGGTGCCAATCCATCACTGGGCACACACACACACACACACACACACACACACACACACACACACTCACACTCACACTCACACATTCACATACTACAGGCAATTTAGGGAATCGCTAATTGGACTAATCTGCATGTCCTTGGACTGTGGGTGGAAAAGTAGCCGGTTCTGAGTCCAGTTCTTAGCTCCAGTAAAGGGATAGGATATTCTAGAATAGGATATTTAAGGATATTCTAGAGATTTGTGTGGTTCCAACTTTGTCGCAACAGCCTGTCACACACAGGGCTCAGCAGACAAACAGTTCAATCCCAATCGCATCGAGCATCCATGGGAAGCGCAAACAAGTCCGATCTATGGAGAAACTCACAGCACCCAGAGGACCTGCTGCCAACGTCCTGGTGCCAGACACCACAGCACACCCTGCGATGCCACCCCGACAGGGGGTAAAACCTACCTGGCTTTTTTTCATTCTCTGCTGTTGTTATGTGGTTACTAAACACCAAAGCTTTTCTCTTCTTAGGCTTCAAACATACCTGTCACGTAAATGAATCTAAGGATTATTGTCATACTGTATATATACAATTATAATAATATATTATACAATTTACAATATGTAATTATACACTATGTATAGTGTTACTAGGAATTAAGATGGGAGCATCACTACACACGCGAGTTTATTTAGCAAAAAAAAAAAAAGAAAGATTTTGTTTTTTAGATTGTCAGTTGAATTATTGTACCAATGCTAGCACTACACCTTGAATATAATGCTTTCATCCATCTAGGTACCTCTGTAGTCTCTGTAGTCCTAGGGACCATGGAGAGCAATGTGGAACATTGTATTTATTCACATTTGGACGACTGTGGTAGGACATCCGGGTAACACACACACTCACACACTACGGGCAATTTGGAAATGCCAATTAACCTAACCTGCATGTCTGTAGACTGTGGGAGGAAACCAGAGAACCCTGAGGAAACCCCACAAAGCACGGGGAGAACATGCAATCTCCATGCACACAGACCCAATTTGGGAATCGAACCCAAGGAGGCGCAAAGCGACAGTATACACTGATTGCAAATCTTTTAATAATGGCCAGAAATTCTATAGTTAAAGCACAATAACGGTTCGATTTCCTTGGATGAAGCTCACTGTTTTGGAGATTGATGAATGCCTAAATCTGAAAGGTGTGGTTAACTAGTGATTCCAGTCATATGTTGTTGAGAAAAAATGCATAAATTAGTACAATGATCATTCATTAACATGAATCAGGACAACTGTGAATACTTTGACATAAATCCTGCAATGTTTCATCTCACACCAATTTGCATGCTTACTGTATTGAGTACCACCTCCTAGAATGAAGCAAGAAATCCCAGAGGTGTTCAAACATCCTCACAATTATCACAGCCCTCTGTAATCCTCACTCTTTGACAGTCTAGGAAACACTGACGAGCTGTAATTAGAGTCTCCTGCCCTCGCGAAACGTGGTGGGTTTCAGACCCCAGAGGTGTCTAGTAACATGCTGCAGTTCCTGGAGAAACTTTTCAAATGGTCACATACAGGGAATCCCAGAACAGTCTCTGGATACAGTATGACCTTGGCCAGGGAAAAAGAATCTTACTGAACATGAAGGAACGCAGGCCTTTTTGCATAAATTCTACTTTTTATAACATTTATATTCATTTACTTGATTACATTCATTTGTGTTATTTCTTCTGCTTTATTTGTTCTTTTTTTTACTCTGTCACTAAACTGTTTAAAAACCAATGCTTTGTTTATTGTGTGTTCTGAAATAAAAATAATAAATAAATAAATAAATAAATAAATAACATTATTATTATTAGTCATGAAAGAAAGAAATTCAGACGCAACTTCTAAATTCGTGATATTTCCAGACAATTTCCAAACAATGCTCCATCCAAAAGTTGCAATAATTTCCTTTACAGTTACAGTTGATATCGAGATGTACGTATAGTACCTGCTGTTCATGTAATGACTGTTAACTGTACTTATTTACCTGATTTCATATGTATGAAAAAATCCAGCATTGTTCTAGAATGTCAAAAATAAATCCAAACTTGTGCCCAAACTTGACAGGTACTGTAAAGTGGTATTAAGCCGACAATATCATGAATGCATACTATATGTTAGTAACAGTAAATTACTAGTGTCACTGTTTACTAGCGTCAAGTCATCTGGACCTCATGACTTTCACCAGCTGCATGGTCTTAATCGTAGCCTAAATCTCATGATGTGTAATTAAGGATTCCAGTGTACTGTATGTTGATTATAGTACTCATGTAGAAACCGAATTAATAAGATATAAATTATTTATAAGATATAAATAATTTTTTAAGGTAACAGCTCTTTTATTTGATTAAGTATTTTCTATTAATATAATATTGTTACTTTACTAATTCTTTTTTCCCCCCTAAAGTACCTTTGCTTGAGTAATTAATAAGGTGCCAATACTTTTGCTTAAGTTATTTGTAAACTGAAAATATTTTTACCTGAGTTATTATTTGTATAGTGACAATATCTTTCCTTGAATATTTTTTTAACTGACAGTACCTTTACTTGAGTAATTATTATTAAGGTGCTGATATTTTTATCTTAGTCATTGTTAAAAAAAATCACTAATTATAATTAAACTTTTACCCAAGTAATTTTTTAACTAATTGTATCTTTACTTGAATAATAATTATTAAGGTGCCAATACTTTTACCTAAGTGACTATTTGTACATTGACAGTGTCTTCACCTTGGTAATTATTATTGAGGTGCTAATATGTTTGACTGAGTCATTATTTTTAAACTGACTGTATCTTTATTTGAGTAATTATTATAAATTGGCCAATAATGTGCTTTAGCCTGAGTAACTACTGTATATGGCTGTATCATTATTTGTGTAATTATTTTTTAAACCAACAGCAGCATTACTTGAGCAATTATTATTGAGGTGCCAATACTTTTACCCAAGTAATTATATGTAAACTAACAATATCTATAATTATTATAAAAGTGCCAATATTTTAATCTGAGCAATTATTATTTAATATCTTTATTTGAATAATAATTATTAAGGTGCCAATACTTTTAACTGTGCAACTATTTGTACCATAACAAAATCTTTACCTTAGTACTGTAATTATTATTGAGGTGCTAATACATTTACCTGAGTCATTGTTTTTTAAATTGACTGTATCTTTATTCGAGTAATTATTATAAATTGGCCAATAAAGGGCTTTAACCTGAGTAACTATTTATGCAGTGGCTGTATCATTATTTGTGTAATTATTTTTTAAACCAACAGCATTACTTGAGCAATTATTATTGAGGTGCCAATACTTTTACCTAAATAATTATTTGTAAATTGACAGTTGCTTTTCTTGAATATTTATTATTAAGATGTAAAAATAATTACCCGAGTCATTGTTTAATTTATAGATTATTATTATTATTATTATTATTATTATTATTGATGTGTCAATACTGTTACCTGAGTAAATATTGGTACACTCAGAGTACCTTTACTTGAGTAATTATATTTATAGGAAACGATCCTGATATTTTTATTCATGCATGGTTTTGGCTTAGTTCTATTTACTCTCTGCATGTGTCCTATAACAACCTACAGCTGGGTTTTATAATCCTAATGCATTCATTTTTTTGTTGTTGTTTGTTTTAAGGTAAAGTATGAAGTAAGATGGATAAATTCTTCCATTAAAAAAAATTTAGTTTACTTTAACTCATACTATCTGCTATTTATTAGTAGATTTATTACCCCTTAACATACCGTCTGTAGTATAGAGTTTATGGCATGGTCTGCTAGTGATGTGCAGTGAGTTTTCAAATAAAGAGATGCATATTTAAAATATGCTGTCATTATATTAAAAGAAATGTTAGCACGCACATGAGACTGTCGCTTCCTTGTGCGTGCCTTTGCCGTGCTGTGTAGAGTGCACACGATGACTTTCATACAAATGATTATATTCTAGCCGCCAAAAGTTAGAGCTGTATTCGAACATATTTGCTTTTAAATGTTTATTAACCTACTTTACATCGAAGCTTTGTTGATTACAGAATGAATGGCTTCCGTAGAATGATTTGTTACGGCTCTTTAGAAATGTGTGTGAACTCCCAAGGTTAACCTAAAAGAGTCGAGTCAACTCACACCCTTATTGTATTTCTATAAAATTGATATTGTGTCTATTGAAGCAAGGACAGTTAACGGAGGCGTGTGTTAAATCAGAAATGTGCTCTGCATGTTAAATGTCCAGAGTTTCGAGCTTGAATAATGTCACGTTCATCTTACAGATTATAAAGCATTGCAAATAGTTGCAGGAATTGTTCATTATAGCATCCTTTATATTGAACCTGACTGTTGAGATTTTTTCCCCCCATTCTATTCACCCTGCTGAACTGTGAAGCTATAAAACATGAGTTGCATATATTATGAGTCTAGGAACATTATTTGAGAATTTAGAAAACTTGCATGGTCTTCATGAAAACCCAGTGTTTCACTCTCAAAGCTTTTTTTTTACACTCATGCTTAGCTGCAAACTTGAATACAGTGGACACTTACCTTTAAAAAATAAATAAATAATGTTATTAAAAAGGGAGCAGGTTCAACCAGAAGAACTATATGATAAGGTGAGTCAGTAAATTTGAGCACAGTGCAAATGACTGTATGTACAACAAATCAAATTGCAATCAGTGTTTCAATTAAAGAATAAGCTCAATTAAATATAGGAGCATTTTATTACACATTTAAACTTGAGGAATCATTTCAACACGGTAATGGTGCAACCAGGTCTACAAATCTATAGTGACCCAAGTATCGGGCTCCATGGGCATTTTTTCCTTATTTGAAGTTTAACATTTTCCTTTCATTCCATGCCCAAGTTTGTTGGGAAGCTACCAATAGAAGATACAGTACATACAGTAGTACCAGACCTAATACCATGCGACCTCTGCCTTTCTGTCCCGAACAATCGCTGCACTGAAGGACTGGAATCATCTCTACATGTAACAACCTCAGAGTCAGCGGGTGTGTATAAGCGTTAAGCATTTTCTATCATTTATGCCTTTAAATAGACTTTTGGGCCACACTGTAGAAGGAAGCTGTGATATAATCTGCAACTCTGATGAGTTTATACGACCATACTTTAGAATTTGTTGCTCAAAAAAGCCCTGTTGTGAAGTGCAGCTTTAAATTCAAACCTAGGGCAATTAGCACATACTGAGGGTGGAATCAACACCTTCACCAAGTGCTGGCCACCGCCTGTGCACGAGAGCGTACATGAGCTGAGCACGGTGGATTAAGAAGGTGGATGAAAGAATGAATAAATGAAAGAATGCATTAATAAATGAATGCATGGTGAGGTCATCTGTCTGATAATAAATGAACTCCAAGAGCTCATTTAACATTCTAGAAGTTACTAAACAATATAAGGGCTTTGTCGATATGATATATATTTTTTCTATATAATTTCTACAATCACTTTTGAAAGACTTTATATAGTATGTGCTCTGTTTTCCAATATAAGTCAGCATTATTATGTAAAAAGAAATTTATATATATATATATATATATATATATATTTTTTTTTTTTTTTTACTGGAAATTGGTAGAGATAATGGTATCCCAAAGTGGCCCAGTGGGGAAGAAAAGTCTCCACGAGTCCATCCCCGTGCAAACCTGCTGCTTTAATGCACTCTGGTGTTTGGTGTAGTGTGTGTGTGTGTGTGTTTAGAATGAGTTTGTACCTGTTCCGTGTGCGCTCTCTCTCTCTCTCTCTCTCTCTCTCCTCAGCTCTGGTATTTGTTTAATCCATCAGCTCGAGCAAAGCCTGGCCAGGAATCCGCCGTGCCATCAGCATCGCCCGGTTCGGCCAGGATCACGCTGCCCTGTGGGGATTTCTGATTCTCTCCGGCTCAACATCTGCGTTGCTCCAAGTTGCTGCTCACGCGCGCCGCGGATGCGCCGAATGGATGCGCGTAACGTTCCCGCTCCGTGCGCGCGCGCGCTACACAAGCACAGACCGCACTTCAGAGTGACGCTTTAGAACCCGAGACACTCTGTTCAGGCTGGGGGAAAGTCTGGAACACTCAGGTAGAGGTTGTAGTGTGTGTGTGTGTGTGTGTGAGAGAGAGAGAGAGAGAGAGAGAGAGAGAGAGCGCGTGCGGCGTTCCAACACACACTGCCATCACTCGGAAGAAAAACGCTCAGTGTTTGGTGCGAGGGAGTTTAACACCCAGCCTGCTATACTAAATACTGCAGGATAAACTCACACTGTACGAACAATAACAACAAGCTGAAGAACTACACACAAGAACTACAACATAGAAGAACAGTATTAATTACAACAATAAGATAATGAAACAATAATGAAAAGAATGCTGAACATAACATTAATAATAATATTATTATTAATAATAATAATAAAAGGAACACTCACTCATTGTCTATACCACTTTATCCTATATACAGTGTCGCAGGGGGCCTGGAGCCAATTAGTCTAATTTGCATGTCTTTGGACTGTGGGAGGAAACCAGAGTACCCCAAGGAAACCCACCAAGTACTACGGAGAACGTGTGCAAGGTAACAGTGCTAACCACTAAGAAACCATGCTGCCATAAAAAGAACAACAAGAAAGAAAGATAATAATAATAATAATAATAATAATAATAATAATAATAATAATAAATAAATAAAACCAAGAGGGCCCTTCACACACTATGACGACCTAGGGCTGATGTCATAGTGCTTGGGCCCTAAAAACAATAAGAACTACAACAATAACATCGTTAATAATGAAAATAAGATGGAAAACAACAACAATAAAAGAAGATTAATAATAACAATTAGTAAAATAACATCATAATCAACAACAACAACGCAAAGAAAAAGAACACAATAAGTTAATAAAAAAAAAAAGAAAACGAACTACAGCAATATGAAGAACAACAATGACAACAACTAATAATTAATCATAACAATTATATGAATAAATATTAATAACAATAACAAAACATGAACAACTAGAAGAAGGAGGAAAAGGGAAAAATTGCAAGAACAAAGAACTACAACAAAGAAGAACCACATTAATCATAACAAGACTAACAAGAGGATTAATAATAACAAGAGAAAAGAAAAATAACAGTAACAGGAACTACAAAAAAATATGATGAACAACAATAACAACAAGAAGAAGACAACATTAATAACAACAATAACATGGAAAACAATAATAAAAAGAACAAAAAAATAAACAACAATTACAACCAAAATAATAGCAAGAACACCAACAATAATACAAAGAACAACAATTACAATAAGAAGAGCAATAGATTTACAATAAAAAAAGAAAATAACAATTATAAAACTTATAGCAGTACGAAGATGTCATATATTTTACTGTAAGATCAACAACAACAACAGTCTGATATTTGTTATTTTTTCCCTGAGAACGTGACACCAACAGTATGTAGGCCAAATTACATGTAAATTTACAGCAAGCATCATTCTGGTAGTTCTCATTCCATTGAATAGGTTATAGCCTATTCTAATTTGTGATCATTAATTACAATTAATATTTGTTGCTAATGCAAACACTTCCAGTATTCTGAATCAGAATATTATAATATTTACTTTATATTTATTCAATATATTTATTATATTTATTATACTATATTAATAATAATAATAATAATAATAATAATAATAATAATACTGTTATAATTTCTTCATCAGCAAATAAACTGTGATTTATAATAATCCATAAAGTCATAATTATAGTATGTACAAGTGTAGAAATAGTTTGTTTAAAAAAACAAACTCTTACATGCTGTTTAATTAGCAGGATTATCATAACAATGATAATTGTAACCTCTTTTATCATTCCTTAAAAGTTAAATGAATAAATCTGTCATGAATCTATTCTTGTCTTGTTTTAAAGCGTAATTAAAGACTGGATTTAATCTTGTCCTGTCCCTGCCAAATCTGTACCGAGTGCGCCATCGTGTGGACATTCAATGAACCTTCATCCATGAATATGCGAGGGCCATTCAAATCAGAGCATGACTTTTGATGGTGCGGAATAACAGTTCTGAGCAAAAAAAACTCCCTTTATTTCTCTATATAATCTGCACTAGTGCTTGGAAACCTTCAAGGTAGAATGTTTTCTCAGTATGCTGGAGCCATGATCAGACTGCCTGCTTCGTGTTTGAAATGCTGGCCTCCCAGGAACTCCTCTAATGCACCAAACATGTGGACGT
>JAAGKR010006902.1:3253-40194 GCA_011419295.1 Clarias macrocephalus
AGATCCAAAGATGTTAAAAACACACTGCACTTCCCATCTGTGCCATCCCATTTATCCGGTAAGGCTATGAACACATCAGAAGAGGAAAGGGGGGGGGGCGGCGCCGTCGCCGCCGCGGTGGGCGTGGCAACAGCCGGCTGACCCTCGCGGAGGGTCGCGTTCTCCTGCCGTAGCTCCGCCACCTCGCAGCGCAAAAACGCGACATCTTGGAGCTCCTTACGGAGAAAAGCAACTTCACCACGAAGCTTATTGATCAGCTCGGCATGCTGGTCAACCACACCGCAGAGGCGGACAAACTCCGCTGGGTCTACTGCTTTGGGCTCAGTCATTCTGTCACGAGCGACCGAGGGGAGAAGACAAAAACCTTAGCAGGTAGCCCGTGTTGCGTGGACGGTAGACCCAAACGCGGAAGTAGCGCGAGCAGGCAGGATAACCACGCGTTTAATCTCAGAACTCTCTTACACGAAGAGCAAGGATTTACACAAATAAACCCGCGTTCTAGCAACACACACTCAATCGAGGAAGCAAACCGAATTGGTGAGTACTCACGTGGGAAGCGGTAACGCATCGGCGAAGGCATGAATTGAACTCAATGACTGAGCGATGTGACGCGCCATCTTGTTTCCTTTTATGCGTTCCTGAAGTGAGTGTGCATGACAGTACCCCCCTGTCCAGGACCGACTCTCGACGGTCCTGGGGTGGAGGATACCCGACGACGGTAGTCCCGTATGAGCTCGGGGTCCAGGATGAACCGGGCCGGAATCCACGACCGTTCCTCGGGGATTATCAGATATTCCTACAACTTTGTAGGACTCTTGGCGGGATTTATTCTTGTCCTCTTGCTATTTTCAGAAGTAATTTCTGTTCTTGGTAATGCCACTGTGGTTGTTCGTTTGCTCTACTTATGTTACCTTTCTCCTGATTAATACCTTCCAACCCCAAAATCCCATCCATGCGTCATACATTTTTTGTCTTTAGCAGTCCACTTGGTAGGTTTCTCGCCTGCCATGCGGAAAGCACGGGTTCGATTGCCAGGCAGCGCCCAAACCCTTTCCACTGGATGCAGTGCCGGTCCCAAGCCTGGATAAAATGGGAGGGTTGCGTCAGGAAGGGTATCTGGCGTAAAATTCGTGCCAAGCTTGTACAGTATGTGTGGACCGGATGGTCTGCTGTGGCGACTCCCTTGCCGGGAGCAGCCGAAAGACAGTCAGATGAAATAAAAAATATTAAAATCAATTACATTTATTGATATTTTATATCTTGTTTATATAATCCCAAAACTCCATAAGACTGCATGAGGGAGATACCTTGAAACAAACCGGGACCAAAATGGAATCCAGCTTCTTCTGGGTGAAACCAGAGGCAAGTACAGTATGAGTCATTACCACAACTGTATGCATTATAGTCAAGCATTGCTTAGTGTATGCAAAGAATCTTTAGTACAAGCATCAGTCATTTTAGAGTTTGTTAGGTGTTTTATGTCTTGATATTAAGATAAAATCAAAGATAAAAGACTTTGTTAAATGGTGTTCAATGAAAGAGACTAGGCACAATAGATATGACAAGATATGCGGTGCCAGTGCAATGTAGATAATATGGAGCAGCATTAGAGCATTGCAATTTGTCAGTCACTCAGATTGTGTCATGTTATTACTTGCCAGATTGTGACTCTTTCTTTAATCAGCTTTTTTTTTGTCACTTTCTATCATTTTAATGAAACTCCACACTTGCTATATTGCTGTTAAAAGATAAGTATGCTACAGTACATGCTTTATTATGTTTCTATGTATTCATTATCTTAAATACGTCCAGTGGGACAGAATGAGACATCAATATAAACAGAGAATAATTACTGTCGATTGGCAATAGCACACACAGTGTGACTTCATGCTGACTTCTCAGCGACACTCACAGAGCTGGCGAGAACCGTTATTGTTAGAGTTATTAAAAACACAGGAAAAGATGATCCAAGAACGAAGAACATACTGCAGCATATATTAGACATGACAAAAAAAAAAAAAGTAGATTCGTAACCATGGTGATGGAGAGGTTGAAGAGCTTGTATATTGAAATAAAAAAAACACATGTATAGAGAGAAGGACAGATGGTGAGGTTAAAGAGAACCTGGACGAGAGGTCATTTAGAGAGAGCAGTGAATTAGGAGATAGGAATTGTGATGGTGGGAAAAAGAACCATGAAAAAAGGCAGAAAGAGACAGAAAGGGTTTGAGGGGGGCTTGGTTAGAGAGCGAGAGAGGAAATGAAAGAGTGCCTGTCCTGCGGTGACTGGTATAAGAGGAGCAGGGAGGGACGACAACAGAAGTAGGCCACCAGGCCAGATAGAAAGCATTGCAGTCCAGGCAGAGAACAGAAATGTGAAAAATGTATGGCAAAATATGTTTTTGATGTTTAAATGTAATATATCTATCTATCTATCTATCTATCTATCTATCTATCTATCTATCTATCTATCTGCTGGGTATATAGGTCACTCTGACATGGCATCTGATGCTGACTCATCTGAGCCATAACACACACACACACACACACACACACACACACACACACACACACACACACACACACACACACACATGTATGCCTGCTCTCTCGTTTCCATGGCAGCACCACCTTGGAATTATTGTCCATCCTTTTTACATGCCTCACATGGTCCTTTGAGCATCTGTTCTCATACAGTTTGTGCTTAAAGCATTTTAGTTTACTATCAGCCTACCAAATTACCTAATTTTCTTAGTTGTGTCATATTGTGCTCCTTGGGGGCCTTTATGGACTTTCTAAAACATGAGATATGGCTATCAGGGATAATGATGTAATAATATCAGGGAAAAAATTAATTAGGAAATATATTTGTCTCTGTATATGAAGAAATTGTATAATCATGACTACAGGCTACTTTATACAAAGTTTCTAGGCGTAATGTCTTAAAGATAATTAAACACCCAAATGTTAAAAATGTGTCGACTTTTGAAGCAATCAATTTCCACACAGTAGTTACTATATTTAAGTTCTTACATTTATTTGCCGTACTGATTTTATTACTTGTAATCCATTTTAGATTGATGGGAGCAAAATGTCTCAGCTTTTTACATGATTACAGGACAGTCTATTTAATTTGCACTTTTAGATGGTATATAGCCAACAATCCAAGAGAGATGGAAGGAAGTAAAACAACAAAAAAACCAAAATGGACAGAAGAGTAGTGTTTACTTTTAGCTTTACATTCAGTGTTTGGAGAATATTTCTTCCTTCCGCCATTTTGTCCTCTGCTAGAGAAACTCTTAAACCTCTTAAAAGTCCACCTCTCTACTCTTAACAAATTTTACCTTAGGAGCTGTTTTTAGGGCTAAGATGTTTTGTGAATAATTTTTATTTTTACTAAGATTTAATCCTAAATTTAAGGAGAAATTCTAAGAAAATGCCTTAATTCTAAGATTTTTTTTAGAATTTCGTCACTAGGAGCAACTTTTAGGCTTAAGAAGCTTTGTGAATACGGGCCCAGGAGATTGAGAACTTGGCCTTTTGTTATTTAGGCTTATGTTGACCTATGGTGTGCATTATGTTCAGAGACTGAGTAACTGAGTTAAATGATTCATAGATGGCATGGCTTTATGAAAAGGAGGAGATGAGCCATTACAGTAAAAGCACTGAACGCTAAAAGTTACTGAATTTTTATCAAACCTTTATATGAAGAAAGAATGTGTAATATATATAAAGGTATTAATATATATAAAGGTAAATCCATTTCCTTTAAGCTTCTTAGTTTGGCTATTGTAGAGGAAACTCTTTATTCTGTATAGAACCCTATATAGTGTTTCACTGTAAGGAAGTTGTTTCAAGTACCAGCCTTTAATGAAGCCAATAACCCTTTAACTACTATATAAAGAAAGCTTGGAAGATTTTTCCCTTGGAACAGTTTTCTCAAAGGAGATATGCAGCTTTTGATTTAATACTTACCCTTGCACATCACCATAAATTAGATTCATTACATGACTGGATTAATAGAACACAATGCATTTGCAGCAAACCTTTAACTGCTATACAGTATCTGTATTATTTATTATCAATAAGAAAAAGGCAACATTTCATCACATATCACCCTGAGGTGTTGTCATTGCAACAAAGACATCCAGTGGATGTGTACTGACAGTGTACAACCCGAATTCCGGAAAAGTTGGGACATTTTTTTATTGTAAATATAAATAAAATGAAAACAAAAATACTTTCAAATCACATGAAGCAATGATCTACAATAGAACATGGAGGACATTAATGTTTAAACTGAGAAATTTCACACTTTTATCAACTAATTGAGCTCATTTTAAATTTGATGCCTGCGACAGGTTTTAAAAAGTTGTTCCGGGGAAACAAAAGGCTAAAAAAGCAAGAATTTTTTTCATTTCAGCTGGGAGAACATCTAGCATCAGGTCTGTAACATGATTAGCTATAAAAGGGATGTCTTAGAGAGGCAAAGTCTCTCTAAAGTAAAGATGGGCAGAGCCTCTTCAATCTGTGAAAGAGAGCGGAAAAACATTGTGGAATATTTTTTTTAAATGTTACTCAACGACCAAATTGCAAAGGCTTTGCAAATCTTATCATCTCCAGTGCATAACATTATCGAAAGATTCAGAGAAACTCCTTTGTTATAAATAAAATAAATTCCTTTGTTAGATGCCAGTGGTCTTCCGGATCTCAGACATGATTGTGTCATTGCCACTAAATGGGCCCAGGAATACTTCCAGAAACCATTGTCAGTAAACACAATCAGCCATGCCATCTGCAGATCCCAACTAAAGCTCTATCATGCAAAAGGGAAGCCATATGTAAACATGGCCCAGAAGTGTCCTGTGGGCCAAGGCCCATTTAAAATAGACTGTTTCAAAGTGGAAAAGGTCAGATGAGTCCAAATTTGACATTCTGGTTGGAAATAATGAACACTGTGTCCTTTGGTTTAAAGAGGAGGGAGACCGTTCAGCTTGTTATCAGCATTCAGTTCAAAAGCCAGCAACTCTGATGGTATGGGGGTGCATGACTGCATATGGTGTGGGCAGCTTGCATGTTGAATGCTGAATGGTATATAAAGGTTTTACACAAAATCTATTTCAGGAAAGGCTTTGTGTATTTCAACAGGACAATGCAAAACTACATGCAGTACTGCAGTTATAACAATTGCATGGCTGTGTAGTAGAAGAGTCCGGGGGCTGAATTAGCCTACAGTCCAGATCTTTCACCTACAGTATAGAGAACATCTGGCGCATCATTAAATGAAAAACACGTCAAAGACCACCACGTACTTTTCATCAGCTGGAAACCTACAGTATATCAAGCAAAAATGGGACCAAATTCCAACACCAAACCTCCAGAAACTCATAACCTTGATGCCCAGACGTTACTGAAAACAATAGGAGATGCTACACCATCGTAAACAATAGCCCAACTATTTTGAGACCTGTATCAGGCATAAAATTTGAAATGAGCTCATTTAATGGATAAAATTGGAAAATTTCCAAGTTTAAACATTTATTATGTTCTCTATGTTCTTTTGTGAATAAAATATCGGCTCATGTTATTTGAAAGTCTTTTAGTTTTCATTTAGTTAAATTTTTAAAAAGTTCCAACTTTTCTGGAATTTGCAGAGTACATGAGATGGAAGTCATTTTCAAGCAAGATTTATTATAGTTTTCATTTTTTCATATGGTGCGTTCCAGTTTTAACGCATTACAAAGCCAGATCTAGACATCTTTTCAGAAATGGCAATGCTGATCAAGACAAAACAGGGTCAGTGAAACTTGATCTTTTTGCACACAGCTGTCTATGTTGACAAATTTCCCCTATGTTCAACTCATGCTACCCTAATAAATTTTGTTCTTTATGATTTAGAAGGATTTTTTCATGGCCTGGTTTTCTTGAAAAGAATAAACATTTTATATTAGAATACACGAGATGGTATGTACCCTGCCAATCATAATGTGTCTTTTTTATTGTACAGTATATAAACGATGACTATTATGTCTTAGAAAAACTTTAAGAACAGTGAAGCACAGCTCTGTATAATGAAACGTTCAGTCAGGTCACCTGACATTAAACCTGCCAAACTGCTCTGGCAGGAAATGTTTTGGTGTTGTCTAACCAACTCCACCAACCAGAACCATCTGTTACTGCGTACCACTAAAAGATTCAGTGCTGGTAAGCAGTTGTCTGTCAAAACTCACATTAAAAACTAGTTACAGAAGTATTTTCAGCAATTTCAGCATTTTCATTGTCTCATTAGTACAGTAATTGCTTCTAAGTCATTTCCAATTGCCTTTGTGTTATAATATTTCATTACTGCTAGTTAACCTCACTGCTTTGTTCATGGCTAACACAAGGTTGAATCCCAAATCCCCCGCTAACCCATGAACAAGAACACCGCTTTGTGTGTGGAGCATAGATTCTATATCTTACATAGTATACTAGCTTTCCCTTTAAGGCTAATTGGGATTTAACCCCGGGACAGGTAGTTAGCTGAGGCTATTCTAAAGTGGAATATGTGGAGACATAAAGAGAAGAATTACAGGATTGTCCATCACCGACATTGTTTATTTTCCTCACCTTTCAGCTATATAGTACTGATAAGAATTTTAAACTACTTTCACTCTTGGGTAAAATAGACCATGTTTAAGTGGAATAATGAGACTTATTTTGAAAGTTTTTATTTATTTATTTATGCTTTTTGCCTGGCAGTTCCAACCTCAGCATCCGATATATACACAATCTCTCCTCTGAACATGTCCAAACCACCTCAATCTGACCTCTCTGACTTTATCTCCAAAACATGGGTTGTCCCTCCGATGGACTCATTCTTAATCCTATACATGCTTGTCAGTCCCAAAGAGACCCTCAACATCTTCATCTCTGCTCCCTCCAACTCTATCTCCTGTCTTTTCTTCAGTGCCACTGTCTCTAAGCCGTAGAGCATTGCTGCTGGTCTAACCACTGTCTTGTACACCTTTCCTTTCATTCTCGCTGATACTCTTTTATCAATCAACATATCTGACACTTTTCTCCACCTGTTCCAACCTGCCTGTGCGCACCTCTTCACCTTCTTTCCACACTCTCCGTTGCTCTGGACAGTTGACCCTAAGTACTTAAAGTCCTGCACATTCTCTACATCTGCTCCCTGTAGCACCCATTCCACTTGGGTCCTTCTCATTCCATACACATGTATTCTGTCTTGCTACGGCTAACCTTCATTCCTCTGCTTTTCAGAGCATAAATCCACCTCTCTAGAGCATTCCTCCGCCTGTTCCCTGCTCTAATTAAAAAGCACAATGTCATCTGCAAATATTATAGTTCATGGAGACTCCTGTCTAACCTCATCTGTCATCCTGTCCATCAAACAAGAAGGGGCTCAGAGCCGATCCTTGATGCAGACCCACCTCCACCTTGAACGCTTCTGTCACACCTACAGCGTATCTCAACACTGTCTTACAGCTCTCATACATGTCCTGCACCACTCTAATGTACTTCTCTGCCACTTCAGATTTCCTCATACAATACTACAGCTACTCTCACGGCACCCTGTCATACGCTTTCTCTGAATCTACAAAGACACAATGCAACTCTCTATTACCTTCTCTGTACTTCTCCATCAGCATCCTCAAAGCAAATACTGCATCTGTTGTACACCTTTCTAGGCATGAAACCATATTGCTGCTCACAAATGCTCACCTCTGCCTTAACCTAGCTTCCACTACTATTTTCCAAAGCTTAATTGTATGGCTCATCAGCTTTATGCTTCTGTAATTGCCACAGCTCCGCACATCTCCCTTGTTCTTAAAGATGGGCATGAATACACTTCTCCTCCATTCCACTGGGATCCTCTCACTCTCCAAGATCTTGTTAAACAGACTCATCATAAACTCTATTGCCACCTCTCCTAAGCACGTCCATACCTCCAAGGTATGTCATCAGGACCAACTGCCTTTCCAATCTTCATCCTCTTCGACTCCCTTCTCTCCTCACTCTTATGAATAAAGTTGGCAGTAGCCCAATTTATTAACCAAGCAAGAAGTACTGGTAAATCATTCCATATGCTAGCCCAATTTGTTCAGTCTGGCAGAAATGATTCTGCCCAAAATCACACTGGTAGTTCCTAATACTGTGAAAATAGTAATTTTACCCTGTTTCTAATTTAGGACTTGGGATCGGAACAAGAGGAATGTAAAAATTAGCGGTGATAAGGAAGAGTCTGGAGGGGAAGGTATGTTTTTTCATGCTCTCCTGACACACTAACCTGGCTGTGCGGTCCTTTGTGGTCACATCAGATTACCATGCCCAAGTGAGCTCAGCTTAGAGAGCTTTCAAAAGAGGAAAAATGAGAGGGATTAATGGAGAGGGGAGGAGGATTACACCACCAGGCAGGAGTGTGATTCAGATGTAATCCCTGTGGATATCTGGATTTCTAAGAAGCTGTGAAAGAGAGAGAGAGCGAGAGAGAGAGAAAGCAATCACATTACGAGCCTTTCATTCAGGCACTAACTACAATGTGACACATTGCAAAACCATATACTGTACATGAAGCACACTTGAACTGTAATTATAAAACATTCAGTAACAACCTGCTTTAAACTAGAGATTCTTGTCCACATGAAAAAGAGTCATGTTTTGTTTATACAGTTTGAATAAAAGATCTGAAAAGGAGCATCTTTCCTCATTTTATTCAAATGAAAACAGGTCAGGACCCTTCTGGCATATATTTTACTCACAATAAGCCTGACTGTACCTTTTTTCCTCATATTGGTTGTGGGAGTCCGTGAGTACATGGACAGTAACTAAAGACTATTCAACACCACAATGGATGTAAAAAAAAATATATTAAAAAAAGCAACTAGGATGGGATTGAGATGGAGATTACAGCTTTAATCTCCATCCAAAAAAACAAATAAAAAAATAATACAATAATCATTTTAGAATTCGACTCTTTTTTTTTTTTTTGCCTCAATTTTCACAGGCTCAAAAGTAAATGAAGAAAGAAACTAACATAATGAAAATTATTAGGATTATTTTTAACACTTTGATGGAAAAACATCACACACAATGCCTGGCTGGATTTTAGAACCCATTGACATCACCAAATATTGAGTTTCCTCCCTTGAGCTGATTCATCAGGCATTTATTGTTGTCACCTTCAGTTGCTGCTTGTTTGTGGTTCTGTCTACTTTCAGTTTTGGCTTCAGTAAGAGAAATGCATGTTCAGTCCTTTAAAGGTTAAGTTAATGACTCATCCCTTTAAGGAAATTTTTTTTTTACCCCTTTGGTTCCTATCAGTTTTGCAGCATTTGACACTATACACCCCCAGAGCTCTATACACAGAATTAATTCTGATATCTCTATCAGCAATCAGGTCATAAATAAATGCCAATGAAATGCCAGCAATATATATCCATTCACTCCACCATGTTTGACAGATATGGTATGCTTTCCTTCCTTTCCTTCGCCATATTCTTCTCTTTTTGTCTTTATGTTCTTGAGTGTTAACACTGGTTTGCATCTTGAGGTAGACCATCTGTATTTATAGTACATTCATGAAGGTGTCTTCTAAATGTACAACAGACGTTGTTAATGATACGCTTACCTCCTCCAGAGTGTTCTTTAACCTGGAGAGATGTTGGCTAGATGATGTTAAGGATGATTTCAAGGGCCCCTGAGTGACTGGTTGGGGGACCCACAAATATGCCTCATAGCAGTTGAAAAGTGTTGGCATGGTCAATGGTGTTGCCCTAGTATATTAGTCTTTAAGGTCCCCATAAAGTCTAGTGGTGCCCCTAGTGATGATGCTGCTGATGATGATGAAGATAATAATAATAATAATAATAATACTTATTATTATTATTATTATTATTATTATTATTATTATTATTATTATTATTATTATTTAATCAGATTTTCATGTTGATAATGTTAAGAACCCAATCCACTTACTTTCTTTTTCTAATGGCACCCAATATCACAGAAGCCGGGCTCAAATCCCAGTTTAAACACTGTTTATACCATATTACTCCATTCACTGAGCTTCTATAAGTCTACATCATTCCTAGTTTCTTTTTTCTTTCTTTTTAGCAGTTGCAGGGATATAGCAGTATTAGAAAAATAGCACTAGTGACAAGCAAGATGCAAGTCAAGGTAGTAATTTCTGATTTTTAGAGCTGTCTGCTGTGAGCGAGGTGTAAGCCTTGAAATCACCCACCCTAACCAAACTCATTCCATCTCACTGTATTCTTCCTAACTTGAATGTAAAAAGCCAAGAAATTTGCTTTCATTCAACTTTTATACCACTTATCCTGTACAAGATTTCAGGGGCGTGATGACTACAGTATCTCCGGAGACTCTGGTCACGAGACAGGGTATTCATTGGACAGGGTGCAAATCTATCACATGACACACACACACACACATGCTTCGGGCAGTTTGGGAATACTGAGTCTAATCTGCATGTCTTTGGACTGTGGGAGGAAACCGGAGCACCCGGTTTCAACAACAACAACAAACCAGCTAGCTAACTACAGTAATCATTGTCTTATGACGTATTTAATTTCTCAAAACAGTGTCAGTGTACAGTAAATGTTATATAACTAACAAATTTGTGCGGTGCTTGAAATAAAATAAATGAATAAAATAAACTCATTTTAAGTAGTGATATTTCAATTACTGGTGATGATGTGAGCGGCTGTGATGACACGGCACCATACTGTATACCGAACTGAGAGCTCACTGGAAACCTGGAAAACTTTTCAATGGCTTTTCCTAGTCAGAAGTCAGACATTCCATGTTACAAGTCTAATTCCTGCTGGAAAAATAACTAGCCATGCAGTCAACTATTTATTATTACTTTATTACTGGTACTATAATTAAAGAAAAGAAACTCTCCATGTGATAGTAATACTGTACAAGTGTGAATTTTAAACCTATTAATCAGCATTAATATTTTATTCAGTTTCTGTATGATATGACCTGTATTACACTTCTCTTGCAACTCACTTCTCTATAAACACATGTTATTGTTGATTTTTTATATCTATCTTTCTTTGTATACAGAGGAGTCTTATGGCCAGCAAAATATAATAACTTATAGTTCAGCAGTTGACAATGTATGTTTTATTGGGTGTGGCCTTGAAGCAGAGCATAAAAGGCTGTGTTATTCCAGCATAAATAGCTGTAATACAGGGATTGGAATCTGTAGGCAGTTATAAAAGACCCAGGGTTAGAAGGTCAAGTTGTAGCTCTTAGTTACAGCAGTGCTGTAGGAAGAAACATAAGGGAAAAATATACAGTACAGACCAAAAGTTTGGACACACCTTCTCATTCAAAGAGGTTGAATTTGTATTATGGCAAGAAAAAAGCAGCTCAGTAAAGAAAAAAACGAGTGGCCATCATTACTTGATGGTAACGAAGGTCAGTCAGTCCGAAAAATTGGGAAAACTTTGAAAGTGTCCCCAAGTGCAGTCACAAAAACCATCAAGTGCTACAAAGAAACTGGCTCACATGCGGACCGTCCCAGGAAAGGAAGACCAAGAGTCGCCTCTGCTGCGGAGGATAAGTTCATCCGAGTCACCAGCCTCAGAAATCGCAGGTTAATAGCAGCTCAGATCAGAGAGCAGGTCAATGCCACACAGAGTTCTAGCAGCAGACACGTCTCTAGAACAACTGTTAAGAGGAGACTGTGTGAATCAGGCCTTCATGGTAGAATATCTGCTAGGAAACCACTGCTAAGGACAGGCAACAAGCAGAAGAGACGCGTTTGGGCTAAAGAACACAATAAAGAACACAATAAAGAAAACTCTTTGAATGAGAAGGTGTGTCCAAACTTTTGGTCTGTACTGTATATTAAAAAACACAAATAATGAGTGTTTGAAATTAAAGAACCAGATATTTTTAAACTTAGAATTTTTTTTGTCTGTTACTGTGAGCACTAGAGAACATCCTGTATGACCAAGACTCACAGGCGCAAAGGGACCAAGACAGGAATGAACATGGCGTATGTAAAATAAAAACAACTGAGGATACAACAGGCAAGAAATTATACTCTCATTAGTACCATCGTGTTTTATGCACTTGGCTTGTTTGCTTATGAGCTCCCTTGGTGAATGATTTCATGCTTCGTAGCTATGAAATGGTATAGATGAATTCACTCATTCCCCTAGAGACACAACATGTGCACAACAACAATTCGGTGTGTCTAACTGTTTACTGAAGTATCAGATGTTTCACAAGTGCTGTCTCTGCCCAGCTTCAGTGATACTTAAGCTCACATACAGCTGACATCAGTTCAGTGAATTAAAATAGAGGATCAACTTAATCCATACAGCAACACGTGCTTTCTGATTGGTTAATTATTCCAAGAAGGGAAAAGCATAAAGAATTACTTAAAACTAAGTGGGGCTTATATTGTTGTATGAAAGATAAAGGGACATGAGAAAGTAATGCATTGATGTTGATGGAGTAAGACCGGGAATTTCTAAAAATAAGAAATGTAATATATACTATATTTAAAAAAGATTTAAAGATTTGCAATGCTCAGGTGAACCATATATTGTATAGTATCTCACAAAAATGAGTACACCCCTCACATTTCAGCAACCACTTTATTATATGTTCTTAAGGGACAATACTATAGAAATTAAAATTGGATCTACTTTAGAGTAGTCAATGTGCAGCTTGTATAGCAGTACAGATTTACTGTCCTCTAACAATAACTGAACATGCAGACTTTATATTCTAAATAACTGGCAACAAAAATAAGTACACCCTAAGTGAACATGTCAAAACTGTGTCCAAAGTGTCAATATTTTGTTTGTACTACAGTCTTAATCCTTACCTGAATGTAATTCACCATAGCCGCACAGGTTGTGGCTGGGATCCTCTTCCACTCCTCCATAATGATATCACGGAGCTGCTGGATGTTAGACACATGGTGCTTCGCCACCTTCCGCTTGAGGATGCCCCACAGGTGCTCAATAGGGTTCAGGTCTGGACTTTTGTGAGTGGGTGTAATAGAAGAATTAAAATCTGAAAATAGAGCTTAAAATTACTAATGTAAAAGTGCTGAAAAAAAACTATTCTAAAAAAATGCATTCACAAAATATATTAAAAGCTCTAAGTGCTTAACAGATTAAACACTTTGGTTTAATTGATATGAAGGAAGGAAGGAAGGAAGGAAGGAAGGGATTCCTATGGCAAAACATTTAAACTTAAGAGCTGAATGTTGTTAGTGTTTTGGCTGCTCCCGTTGTTGAGGGAGCCGCCACAGCAACTTGGCACAGGTTTTACGCCGGATGTCCTTCCTGACGCAACCCTCCCATTTTATCCTGGGATCAGCACTGTATCCAGTGGCTAGGGTTTGGGCATTGGCTAGGAATCAAACCCTGGCTTTCCACATGACAGGTAAGGAAACATAACACTGAGCCACTTTCTTTCATATTTTGTATTAATTATTTTAAATGAATATTTTTTGATGTGGAATGAATCATCAGAGTTTCCATTATTTCTTCTGGGGAAATTTGCTTTTATATACGAGTGTTTTGATATACAAGCATGCTTCCGGAATGAAAAATGCCTGCAATCCAAGGTTCGACTGTATACTTAACACTTAAACTAATCAGCCATAATACTATGACACAAAACAGATGCCCAGTATTGTGTAGGGTTCCCTTGTACCTGGGCAGCTCCTGGGCATGTTTCCACTAGACGATTGGGTGGGGGGGGGGGTGTTCTGTGATGACAGAAGATGCTTTGGGTTGTCTGGGTTGCAAGGTGGAGTCTCCCTGGATGAGATCTGTTTGTCTGATACATCTTATACAGTAGATGCTTGATCGGATTGGGATCTGGGTATTCTGGTGCCTTCCTGTCATGGCCACCATTGCTTTTCTTCAGTGAGTTGTGCTCCATCGGCTTTTCTGTTGGACTGGACCAGACAGGCTGGCTTTTGTTTACCACATGCATAGATGAACCTTGAGTGCCCATACTTACTATTATATATTTGAGCAGTATTAAAATTATGGCTGGTATTTGATTTACTATAATCTTCTAATGAGAAACTCTTGATAAACCTTTTACTAGATTTAAGAAACTTCACTTGTTAAGAGTGATAAAATATATATGATGTAATTTGAGCTTAATTGCATCAAGTAAAATTGGAAGAAGTGTGATTATCATAATTTGATTTTATTTTTTAAAGTTAGACTACAGTTAAATGTTAGATCATTTCAGGCAATAACTAACTTGCAATAACTGACTAACTTATTATCAAGCTGACTAACATGCGCATGCTGATCATTTCTCATTTATTTCACCCCTCAATAGTTTTCACTCGAAACTGGTCCAGAAGCCTGATTTGGGTGTTACATTTCAAGTCCAGTCAGTGAAAGGAACCTGGTTCGTCCAATCAGGGTGTGTGACCGAAAAAGAGAGCAAGAAGGAGGAATTCACACTGCTGCTCCACTAACCTACTTACTGTAATCGCCTCCCTGTTTCATAACAGAGAATGGCAGAGAATTACATCACCTGACCTACGCAAACAACTTCATCGCTCAGGCGGTCGGGATTATCCCCCACACCTCAAAACAATACTTTAAAAGACATAAAAGACAATTTATCAGCAGTAAGATACCACATGAAACAGTTTTCCTCTTGCAGAATTTTAATTAATGGAAGTCTCCATGGTAAAATCATGACTCTTAATTGAGCAGCGTGTAACCCTGACATGAGGTAGGCTGACTCATCAGGGAGTGTTTTTCACTTCGAGTGCTTCTTAAGCTTATTCAGCCACTTAAGGACTTCCTTCTTTGTTATAAGTGTAATAGAAAAAGAATAAGATTTAGAGACTAGAAGAGGTATTTCTGTAGTTTTAACAGCATACTTCAGGACAATTTTAGGATCTAGAGATGCTTCCCCAGATAGTATGCCATTTAATGTCAAATATGGTTCAGTTCATGCACATAAGGGACAATTACAGTAATGGGAAGTATAACACAAGACAAATGTGGTTCAACAGTAAAGTGTCATATTTAAAATCTGAAGTGTTTTCTTCTGAAGGTTTGCACTCAGTAAAATATCATTTAAACATTTAACCTTTAATTAGTTTTCATCAGTAACCACATTACCCTGTTCAGGGTTGCAGTGATTTTTTTTTTATCCCAGCGAACCGAAAGCGAAAACCTGGTATACACTTCTCATTTACATTTACAGCATTTGGCAGTAACTTACGTTTTATCTCTTTATATATCTGAGAAATTGAAGGTTAGGCTCAACAATGGCAATTTGGTGGTGCTGCAGTTTGAACCTGGGACCTTCCAATCAGCAGTCCAACGCCTTAAACGTGAAGTTACCCATGCCCTATATATGCCCTAGATGGCATGCCAGTCCATCCCAGGGCATCACGCAGACACACGTTAACACCATCATTCACAGGGAAAAGCCAGAGAAATCTCACACAATCATTAGGAGGACACAGACAGCAACATGAGCTCAGGATTCCCGGCCAGGGTCGATTCGGTTTCCGGCAAGGGTCGATTCCCATCTCTGTGTGTGTGGAGTGTGCATGTTCTTCCGATGCTTGGTGGGTTTCCTCCTGGTACACCGGTTTTCTCCCACAGTCCAAAGACATGCAGATTAGTCTAATTGGTGTTCCCAAATTGCCCATAGTGTGTGAGTGTGTGAATGTGTGTGCCCTGCAATGGATTGACACCCTGTCCAGGGTGTACCCTGTCTCGTGCCCTATGTCTCCTGGTAGGCTTCAGTCCATATATATGGACTATTCTGATTAATATGATATATATTAATAAACTAGTCAAGCCTGTTCCACTATTTTTTTTATTATTATTTAAACACAGACAGCAATTGTACTCCCAAAGTGTTCTAGATATGAAAGCTTCATGATTCATGCCATAAGAAAGATTTGAATACATTAATTTTAGTGTCACTGGGGTTTTTAAAGGCTATCAAATATATTGACCAATCAGTTATAAAATAAACACGCTAGGCAAACAAATGGAGGCTCCACCTTGCAACTTATACCACTTAAAGAAACTACTGCCAATGTCCTGGTGCCAGATGCCACAGCACACCTTCAGAGATCTTGTGGAGTCATGACTCAATGGTTAAGAGCTATTTTGGTGGCACGAAGGAGTACCTGCCCAAAATATAGCCTTTAAAAGCATGGGAAAAATCACTTACAAGACATTTCCCCTATATCTACATTTCCCAAATCTACTCATGTTCCACAGAATCATGCTGAGCTAAATCAATGCCATGGCATATGGCACAAGCTTACATGTGTTAGGTTGTTTTAGACATTCTTGCGTCAGCACTTAGTCCCCCACACTACCATCCCTCCACCCCTGCCTTGTTCTCTGAAAGTCCCTCTTGCAGACAGCGTTGACCTAGACCTTCATGAGCGCTGTGTGTTGCTTTTGGCATTCTGGCAAGTTCAGATATTCATAATGCATCATACGGGCATGTACGCATAAACATGCTGCATGATCTCTTTCTCGGAGCATAAATCAGCAGATGCCTGAGAAGTGACAGGCGCTGCCTGTGGTGCATTCCTGGAATAGAAGTAAACAAGTCTTTCAAGGTTTGCTTCTTGTTAAAGTTGCAATTTCAATCGATGTGTTGAGGTCATTAAGTGCGCTTAAATGCAGCAGTCACAGTATTCTATACATGAAGCTCTGGAGTCCAACCAAGGAGCATGAAGATCGATGGTGACCAATGTATTTATTCTTATTTTGTACAGTACAACCATGGTAGGACCACCCATCAGCGTTCACACATTATGGGGCAATTCAGGAACACTAATTCGCCTAATCTGCATGTCTTCGGACTGTGGGTGGAATCCCACCCTGCACGGGGAGTACATGCAAACTCCATGCAGGGAATCAAACCCAGGGCTTGGAGGTGCAAGGCTACAGTGCTAACCACTAAGCCACCATGCCACTTACAGTAACACAGTGTTACACTGAGAATAACCGAAATGCACGGATCGCAGGGCACAGTGAAACATTATCGAAGGCACAACAAAGACATGCAGATTGAATAATAAAAAATAAAGACTGTGATTTATTTACCCTTTTATCTCTACCATTTGAATTTCACTCAAGCTTTGATCTTTTTTATTATTATTTATTTATTGAAATGATCAGAGGTGGAGGCACAGTGGCTTAGTGACCTTGCACTCCTAGGGTCCAGATTCTTCTGTGCGTATGGAGTTTGCATGGGTATGGTGGCATTGGTGGGTTCCTCCCACAGTCCAAAGACATTAGGCTAACTGGTTTCCTGAATTGCCCGTAGTGTGTGAATGAGCGTGTGTATGTGTATGTGCCCTGCGATGAATCGGCACACTGTACAGGATGGTCCCCACCTCCTGCCGTATGAAGGATTAACCGGTATACATGATGAGTGAGTGTAGAAAAGGCTTTTAGGCACGTTTTTTTTATTATTGTTTTTTTTTATTTTTTATTATTACATCACATCATTAGACTGACTTCGCGGTTCCACCTTAAAACCCGAGCAGGGATGCGCGGCCCCGTGAGAACTGTGCGCGAGATCATGTGCGAGTCCACGCGTCCGAAAAGTAGGTTAGCAGGCTGAGAGGGAGGGACACACACACACACACACACGTACACCCTCACCAGCTCTGAGCACGCACAAACGTGTCATCAGCGTGGTCTGTTCAGTTTTATTGCGCGCACCACAAGGAACTGGACCGAGTTTAGTCCGTTGCATTTCCCGATGATGCGCTTCTTTGGAGATGAAACATTATCCTGGTTTAGCTTACTAAGCTTACTTAAACTAGCCACGTAACTCTCGAACTTGTTTCATTTTCAGCATCTTGCGGATTCATCAATTTTTACAGAAGAAGAAGGAAAAGAAGAAACCTCAGAAATGAGAGGTAAGCCTGTTTTACTCTCTTTCCCCCCCTAATCTGGGTGAAGACATTGCTCATACGTGCCGATTTATTGATCTTGTATGAACACATAACTAAACTAAAAAGTAAAACACGCAGATTTAATTATTATTTTTTGTTTGTTTGTATGGAGCATATGCGTGTTTCCTCACGTGCAGTGCGCATGTTTGTCGGGTCGGTATTTCAAACTGCGTAGTAATGGCTACCGAGCTAATCCTTCCTCACACTGTTTTTTTTATTTAAGTTTGTGATATGCTTGTCATGCCCTCATTTTTTCTTATGCATTGGGAGTGTTATGCATGCATTGATGCATTTGTGGATGTTTATGCCTTTATGCTTGGGTGACTTTATGTATGCATTGGGTCACGTTAAAGAGCACGCGGAATGTTGTTTAAGGCAATAATTAAGCACAAGAGATCCACATCTAGATTCTGGCAAAGGCAGAATTGATGCATTCCTGGGTTTGACACTTCAGGAAAAAGCTGGATGACTCATGACACGGAGTGGGCTGGACGGATTCGCTTTCAAGCCCATGCCTTTGATCTTGAACTAAATAGTAACAAAATAAAGCAAAGCATCTGAAATAAGTTAAAATTCATATATACTGGGTTATACATACATGAGAGAGAGAGAGAGAATGTGTGTTTTATTGTGTATTTATTTATTTTATATATTTGTTGTGGTGGGTGTTGTTGTTGTTTGCGCACCAGCATGGCCGGCTGTGTGAGCAGGGAAGAGCCGGCTGTTCCACTGACCCATTTACGTCAGCGCGCATTATACGCCGAAGGGAATGGGCGGGGCTAACGAGCTAGGAGGCGGGGCTTATTTCAGAGTCGTGCAGAGCCACGCGGTTTGTTTTGCGGAGCTGCAACGGCTTCAACCACTTGCACGTTCTTAACACATTGCGTGTTTCTATATATTTAATCGGCAGTGCCAGGCTCCAGCAATTACCTCGTACATATTGAACGTAAATTTCAACAAAAATTTGTCATTCTACTTTTTGCCATTTGGTAAGATTTCAATACTTTAATTTTAATATAATCTTACTAGATGTACAATACCATGTTAAAAATAAACAAAAAATATTTGGATTTAAAAAAAAAACATATTAACATCAAGTTTATATAACAAAAGAAAGCATGTAAACCTGAAACAGATTTGTATTTTTAAATCGACAATGTGTTTGCTTAATTTAATATTTACCACCTTGAATTCTTAACATTTTAAGGGCTAATAAAATGTGTGAAAATGGAAGTGAGGACAAGTTTATATATATATAAAAAAACATTGCAACACAAACACTTTAGCTTGAAAAAAAGAACCATCTTGGCATAAAATGGCTTTCTTTTTTTTATTTTTAGGAATTATACTTGTAAGAGGATTTTGAAGGGAATTAAATGGCGGGTTTTAGTTTCACTCAAACATAAAAAGAATATGAGGTACTTTTATTTTGTTAGACTCATAAATAAATAGATAGATAGATAAATAAATATTCCCTAATACATGCTGTACATGTAGTGCATTACTGAGATTGTAAAAATCATACATCAATGCTCCAAGTGTAATACCCTGGAGCATTGATGTTTTTTTTTTCTATTTAATTTAATAATCTCTTTAAAAAATTGGTGCGTTATCCAGTATATGCATTAATGTGGCCCATGTAAGACCTGACGTCAGTGATGACCTGTTCTATCACAAAACTGTGTGGTTAATTAACGTGATGTTTGATGCTCCACTTCCTTGTATATATTTGTATTTCTTGCAGTTTTTTTACATAAAATAATTGACCTGCTATACCAGTGTATGCTTTAGGACACGGTCATAAAATGGTTCATGTTACATGTTATCATCATATGTTATTCTTACAATGTAATTACGTTTGTAGATCTAAAAATATTTTGCAAAATCATTGCAAATCTTTCTTTCTCTACACTTTTTTCTTTCCACACCTTTGGTAGAGGATAATTTTTGTTCCATAACCTTTGAGGCACATCTCTGTATTTCTAAACGGCTTCTATATTGCTGCTTTCAAAGTATTGGTTGACTGGATGATTGTGATACCTCCATCTCTGTCTTGTGGAGGTTGTTGGTGACGTCACCACCTGTTTATTTATTTATTTATTTATTTATTTTTTATTTTAGGGTTTTCTTCATAGCTCTCACATTTTCTGTCAGCTTTCACTATTGTTTGCATTGTTGAGTCCTTGATGTCTGGTTGTAGGTACTACAGTGGTTTCTATCTGTTTTTAGGACAATTCACACCATTAAATTGGTTATGCTGTTATGGATTTCCTCTATTTGCTCAGCTTTAAAATGACTTGATTTTCTCTTGTCTTTATTTTGGTTTACCAAAATGCAGTGTCAAACCCCAAGGCTAAAACCAAGTATAGACATTCAGAGCAAGTAAACATTTTAAACAATCAGTCTAAAAGGGCACATCTGGGCAAAATGAAGCACCTGAGAGTCAAATGTTTCAGTATTTTTCATCATTGGAAAAAAAAGAGGTGGCTTCAAACATAGGATCTTGAGCCACCCCTCATTTCTTTATAATAAATTACAGATGTTTGACCGTGACAAGCTGTGAACTGCCCAAAGATGCAATTTAAAAATTGGTTGCAGCAACCTCATTTCCCCGCTCATCTGTTCCAACAGACATTGAAGCATCACCAGTATACTAATTACCAGGCTGAACTTTTGTCATCAGCACTGTTCAGTTTTTGTATTTGATATCAAACCCAAAACATCTTTGCCTTCCTGCTCCAGTACTTTCAGAGGTGACTGTATATACAGTGTGTATATAAAGTACATTTATTTTTGTATTCTTCATTATTGCAATGCAAGGAGCACAGTTGTTGAACACATTTAAAATGAAAAAGAACATCTGAAAAAGAACAGATGTAGATAATTATCGCGCAAACTGTTTTTGACAGTGCCGCAGGGAACAGATTTTCACTGTTTTTGTATAACATGTTGGAAAATTTGACCCATTTAAAATAAAATCTAAAATGCCCTATTTTTCAAGAAAGTTTGTGTATTTGTTCAATTTTACACCATCTACAATAATTATCTATACTTACTTGTAGTACTTGCATATAATGTGCATATAAGGTCTTAGTCCTAGTTTCCTTTCTCATTAAGACACGATTGTTGCCATGTTCTGAGCTTACTCTATCTATGGACACAGAACTGATCATACATGGCTACAAAGAATATTATGCTATATTGCATCAATGCAAGGAAATGAATGGAAAATATTTGTATATCCGAGCATCAATATATCAGATCAGTGCTTTTGTGGCCCTGTTTGCTTTGTCCACTTTGCTGTAGACGTATACTACAAGCCAAACTGTTCCGTTCTGAATTTTTCCTTAGATCCAGTCTTTCTTTTTCGGATTAAAGTCACTTTTGTTTGTGAATCATTAATGCTGAGCTAACCTTTGAACCAATGTGCAGTAGTTTTCAGAATCAGTAAGAAAAAAAGCCCTATTTGAAGGACAGCTCATAATTACACTAGTTGTGAGAGAAAAAAAAAACAAATCAACAAATGAGCAGCACACATCTGGAGCATAATGTTTCACAGTTATTTTTTCCCTCAGGGGGTCGGCTGGCTGCTGGGGATCTGTACCTGATTCTAATTAGAAGGTACAAAGACAGTTACATATATTTTGTTCTTTTTCCACTAGTGCAGGATTTCATATTAAAAGTGTCTGTATTCTGGTACTACTTGGGGTGCTGATATTCATCACAACAGCGCTTCCTCTCTGTTACAGATAAATGAGAAAAACATGGGTTATTTAATTAAACGTTTAAATGAATTTGCATTAGTTTTGGCTCATAGGTTAACCTGGTTTCATTGAATGCATTGCTGGTTTTCATAAACATAATTCCGGAGCATGTGTGGGGGTTTATACTGTACTGTATATAAATATATAATGCCATGATGCATTGATTTGTGCTGCAGGAGCCCCGGCTCAAGTATTAAGTACATAAATGAACATACTTTACATACAGAAGTTGGACAGTACTGTACTGTAAATCTTTTCTTTTGATGAATCTATCAGAGGAAATATTTTGAGATGGTGGATTTTTGATTTTCAGGAGTTGTAAGCCAAAATCATCTAAATTAAGTTGGAGCAGGAATGAAATAATTATATAGTTATATGTGTCTTTATACAAGTCCCATATGCTAGTAGTAATAACAGTGCACCAGGAGATACACTGAAATAAAGTAAACAGTAAATGAGGAACAAATGCTTATTCCCATTGAGATTTATTAGTGAACCTGGACGAACATCAAGGTCCTTTGTCAGAGCTCATTTTAAATTTTTTATTAGTTTATTAGTTCTCCTATCCTTTATCACCGAGTCCTGAGAACGTCATGGATTTGCAGTCCCTCTGAGACAGAGCTGTGATTTTTGCACGATTTGCGTGTTAATCCCAATGAACTCTAGTGTTTGATTAAGGAGTTAATTCTTAAAGAGACACAGAAATGAAATGAAAATATACACCCACCAGGGCAGCAACAATAACATCAGTTAATGTTTACTGGAGACAACAGAATGAGGGGAAAATGTGATGTTTAATGTGGCAAGGTCGGACTTTTTAAAAAATGTATTTTAAACCCTGAGGCTTTCCGTACATTTTCCACCACACCGGTTGCTAGAGGTTACTCAGAAAGTTGCAAAAATGCCTTTGGCTACCTATTGGATTCATCTTGGGTTCCACTCCCGTCCACTGAGAACATAGGATGCAGTAGGATACAGTAGGACACGGATTTAACAAACGGTACAGTTGGTAGTTAAGGTCTAACGTACCTCGATGGTCATAGGCTATCCATCTTTTATTGGCTATTCGCAAAACAAACTAGGTTGATAAAGGCGAGTCAAGTCAGTTCCTTTCGTCATTCCGCTATAGCTTGTTTTTCATTCTAGAAAGTGGTGTAACACCAGTGCATTTTAGTAATACACAGTCCTCTGGTGGTCAAGACCATGTGGAGTGGAAACCAAAAAATGACCACTTAATAACTACGATTTTGTACAGGTATTTTTATTAGGAAATTTGTTTAATTCTTAACTGTTCTTAGCAGATTTTTGTCTGTTTAAGCATTTAGGATGTCTCGTAAAGTGTGTGGACTTTCTGTTGTCCCAACAAGCCAGGACAAGACAATACCCCTTCCTGTTAAAAGAGGGCAGCCTTGTCTGAGATTTAGTTTTGATTATTTCCTGTTTTGCTGCCATTACCAGTTCATGGGCTACAAACATATACACACCCAAGAATTTTGAACTCCTCACGACAAGCCTTAAAACCTTATCCTGTTTCTGCCTTGCCATTTTTGAAGCAGCGATATCTTCCTCATATAACAGCCTTAATGCTTTAAAACCTTATTGATTTTTGATATGTTTTATGTTATTGGTCAGTTTAATGGCTTACAGGTTTGTACGGTGACTATTAAAGAACTGCACACGAATCTTTTAGATTATCTTCGTTGCGCTGATTATTTTCATTTATTTCTTTTCAGAGCCATATTATGCAATTTGCAATGGAATAGGGTGTTGGGACAATCAATGCACTTTGTACTTTGACTAATCAAAGTACTAATCACCACCTTAGTCACTTTAGACACCTTAGTCAAGACAAAACAGGAATTATAGTAAAATAGAACCTCATTCGGCTAGGGATGTTCAAGTCAAACTGGGATTTAATTGTGCAGAATGACACTAAAGCACTTATTACAAACAAATGTGTCTCTTCCACAAGGTGGAGACAAGTTATCCATCGATTTTCGAACATCACGTGTTCCACTCGCTGAATGTTCACAGGAACAACTGCAGTGGGCACCTTGGCTCAACATCTGACCATTCAAATGTTTTATTGCAGATAGGAGTCTCTTCACCGTTTTGCATTCAAGCGAAATTGCATCACAAATCCCGGTTTGACTTGAACGCCTATTGTAATTCATGAGCATGAATCTCGTTAAATGAGAATTTAATCTTCAAAAGGTAATGAGATTTGATTTTGTTCTATTTCAAACACTGCAGCTTTAGAGAAAATATACCAACCCCACCGACATGAGCAATTCTAGAGCATATTTAGGGCAGCTCCATTATTCATCTCAGACAGCCGTTTGTCAGTCTTTCTCTAATTCAGTTAATTCCTCAGTTTTTTTTTTGAGAAGGGTATCAAACATCAGTGAACTTTTCCTAAAGTCCATTCATTTGTTTAAACCAACCTGTCTGGCACAAAGCTTTCTAGATTATTCACTCATCTCATGATTTTGCATACATGTCTGGTGATGCTTCTCTGCTCACTCCTGGTGGATGTCTGAACTGTATGAAGTTCAAAGTCTCTCTGATTGTTTAAACAAATCACAGCAACCTCTCTCTCTCTCTCTCTCTCTCTCTCTCTCTCTCTCTCTCTCTCTCTCTTTCTCTCTCTTTTTTTTTGGAAATTTGCTGGACTTTTGACTTCTTTCATGACAAGCCAAAAGAACATTAGCTACATTTTAAACTATCGTTCACCAAATATTGTACAAGTAAGCTAGTAACTGGATAACTATTCTCTAAAGTTAACATGTTGACTAAAAAAAAAAATTCTGCAGAACAATGCTGCTGTGTACAAAGCGCCGTCCATGAAGACATGTCCTGCCTATGCACCCAGACCTCCTTGCCTAGAAGTCATCATGGCCACACTCTGAAATTTAGTGTAAAGTGTAAAAGAATGGAACTTATTATATAACACCAACGGCTTAGTGGGACTCTCTGGCAATTGGTTAGTGCGTTTGGTTGTTAACGAAAGGTTGGTGGTTCGAGCTCATCCACACACCCTTCAGATTTTAGGGACAGTAGTGGCTCAGCGTGTTGAGGCTTTGCGTTACTGATCAGAAGTTCGGTGGTTCGAGTCCCAGCTCTTCCAGTTTGCCGCTGTTGGGCCCTTAACCTCTTAATGGCTGACCCCACGCTCTGACCCCGACCTCTTAACAAAGCTGGGGTATGCAAATAATAAAGATTTTCACTGTGCATATATCTGTGACATATAAAAGCTTCACTTAACTGAACAAAAGGAGAACTAAATATGGAAAGGGGATGTTCAACAAGCACATATGGGTGTGATGGACAGGTGTGCGCAAACTTTTGGTCATATAATATGGTTTTCTTCTTTATTACCATTTCTGTCTTTCTACTAGTTTAAATAAACGTTTATCATTCAGATATGTAATTATGCTGCTCCTTTTAGCTTACATTTTAAAGATTGTACATACCCGGTGCTGATGACAGTTGCATATGCAAAAAAGGTCAGAGACAGGCATTATACCATGACATAGATCATTTACCATTTGCAACATCATTACCATATGTTTGAAATGCGTCACATACAGTAGGTTCCACCTTAACAGAGAAAATAGGAAAAAAAAAAAACTTTTCAAATAAAGTGGGCAAGGCTGTCTCCTGCTTTTTGAGTGAGAAAGTGTGTCAGTGGGACATCAAGTGCACACGGGCTGAAAGCCAAGCCCTGTGCATGTTTTTGGCCAATCAGAGATAAAGCCGCATATTGCTATACCAGTATGCATGAGAAAACACCGAGTGGGTGGAACTGGTGTGCGTCTTAAACGAAAAACCCCTGAGAGAATCTGTAGACTGTGTGTAATTAAACTCGGCTGGAGAAAAATTACCCAATGTTTGTCGATATGTAGTTACAGTCTGGAAAGATTTGTAGTGGGGTGGATTGGTTTAAAATTGTGATTTGAGGTGGAGAAACAATCAAGACAATGTGCCCACAGATGGCGGTTATATAACTGAAAACATCGGAACGGGAGGGGCCAGGGCACTCGGGGCTTTACTGATTTTTCCGCTTCGTGCCCCGGAATACAATGTCGTGGTCATTTGCCTTCAGCTGTCTGCTGCGTCAGAGAAAAGAGTAGAAAATGGAGGACAAACTGTTCTCTAGACGATCTGTAAAATAGGCCTATACCCAGAGAAAGACACATTGGCAATGTCACCGTTATGTCATTTTCATATTGTGTAAAAGCACACCACTCATTCACTGCAATATGCTTTATAAAGAGCTGGACATAAAGACATATTCTGTAGAATGTTTTTTCTGGTGCATTTAAAATTAGACATAATCAAAATAAAAGGAAATTGAAACATTTATGCTATCCACAGTGTTGAAAGTTAGACAAAAACGTATTTCCTAGTGTTATTAAAAGCATAGTTATAGTACCATAAATGTTGTGCAAGTATTTATTATTTATACTTAAGAATTGCATTAAAAAATATATATTTATTAAATCCATCTAACTGTTTAGTTTTTCTTTTTTCTTTCTATTTCATTTTTGCCTGAGCTAATCCAGAGGTATTAATCGTCATAATGTCTTAAAATGTAGCTGTAGATGTATTTGATGGGATTTAAAAAATGACTGTAATGATTCAGGACTGAAGAAGACAAACACCATAGTACTGAGTTTCTTTGAATATCTAAACTGTGATTATCTTAGCATGTCCCAAAAAAATATCATATACTCAAGAGTCTTTGATTGTATAATTATTGCAGTTTTAATGAGTTGTTTCTCATTTCTTTAACAACAATATCAGAAAATGTATTTTGTAGTGCTGGAAATGGTGTGACTTTCTTTCAGAATGGTCAAATTATTGGCTTGCATCAAACAAAGAAAACAGCTAAGGATAATGCTGAAATTCTCAGAAATACGCATTATTAAAACCTGAAAACCTAGATAGTGTTAAACTGTCAACTCCACAGAAGTAGTGTGTTTTTAGTTAATTAGTCATTAATTATTCCTACCCACCATGTGATGAGAACTTATAGGATTGGGACTGAGCAGTGTGTGATCATAAGAAAACTAGTTGTTAGTGAGGCATTTTAGGAAATGGGCTTTAGTTTGCTAAGGATAATAAAATTTAGCAATGAAAAGGGCCATGTGTGTCTGCTGAGAGCAGATTTATTTGTGCATTGGGCACATCTGGCAAAGAAAGGTAACGCATGCTGTGGTACATCATACCCGTGGTACAAGCCTCTGGAGGCAGTGTTTTGATCTGGGGTTCCTTGAGTTGGTCAGGTCTAGGCTCAGCAGCATTATGTGGCAATAAAATGAAATCATAACCTAAATTTTCTGAATGACCAGGTTATCACATCTATGTGTTTTATTATTATTATTATTATTATTATTATTATTATTCCCTGACAGCACAGCCATGTTCCACAGCAACAGTGCAAATTTCGAATAGGCTCAACATGTGAAAGACTTGCTCTGGGAGCATCAGGAATCTTTTTCACACATGAACTGGCCTCCACAGTGTCCTGACCTTAATCCCATTGAAAGACCTGTGCTGGAGGAGACTTTACACGAGATGGTAAATGGTGAACTTTTTTGGCCAGGCGATGTATATATAACAATATGATATTACATTCATTGTACAGGTGGTGTAGTGGTTCGCACTGTCACCTTGCACCTCCAGGGTCCGGGTTCGATTCCCCTCTCTGGGTTTGCATGTTCTCCTCGTGTTGGTGTGTTTCCTCCGGGTACTTCCGTCCAAAGACCTGCAGATTAGGCTAATTGGCGTTCCCAAAATTGCCCGTAGTGTGTGAATGTGGCATCTTCTACAAAAGTTCAGATTTG
Organism: Clarias macrocephalus; assembly: GCA_011419295.1. Lineage (NCBI taxonomy): Eukaryota > Metazoa > Chordata > Actinopteri > Siluriformes > Clariidae > Clarias > Clarias macrocephalus. Next base: position 30,846 of record JAAGKR010006902.1, read on the forward strand.
AAATTTCACTTTTCTGTGGTAATCTGTGCTCTAAGAAGCCAACTCAATTAAAATAAGGGCTCGAATTATAAAAGGAAATAGAGGAAATGGCATTGGTTTGACAATAGTTCCAGTATTCATGCTGGATATCTAAGGTTTATTCCACCCACCTCTCTTATGAATGCTTGTAATGGTTTTAGAGAGGTTTTGTGACATTGTACATTTGGATAAAGATAACCAAACAAAAGCTATAGCAGTCATTTTAACAGGGGCTGTGTGATATTGAAAGAAGACTTATTCCCCCCCCCCCCATTCTTTTTCATATAATTGATGAATTGCACAGCCCTTCTGTTCATATTTCAACATGCTTATAAGTGCTCTATCACAAAAGCCGTCGTGTTAATGAGCTGCTGTTAAACAACTAACCTTTTGCTGAGTCACCCTGCTTTTTATGCATTTTACTCCTAAATATTATTCATCTTAAGGGTATTGTCAGAAACGTGTGACCAACAATGGCGCAGTTCATCGTGGTACTTTGTTTTGTCTACAGGTCTTTTTCAATTGTAGTATCTTTTAAAAATATTGTGTCTCTTTTTTAAGGTACATCACTACTTCATGTTCTTTCTTTTTCATGCTTTCTTACCTTTTTTTTTGTGGAAAGAAATGGCCAAAGGCAGTGTTAGTGAGGCTCATTAGGAAGAAGCCATTATTTTGTACCATTCAATGGAATCAACAGCACTGGTTTGGTTTTCTATAGCATGTAATATGTGTGTGGGTGGTTTCCTGATGATTATGATCTCATTCTATGTCTATTCATTATATTTCCGCAGCTCAAATAGAAGTGATTCCATGTAAGATCTGTGGTGATAAGTCTTCTGGGATCCATTATGGTGTCATCACCTGTGAAGGCTGCAAGGTAGATACTGGTTCCATCTTATTTTGCACTTCCTCTGAGTCATATTGTGTTATTTTTATGAATTTACAGCCTACTGAACAGAACCTTATACAAGGCCAGATATATGTTACACCGCACTGATGCTAAGCCATATTCTACAACAATTTCTTAAGAATCCTCCTACGCATTTTGATGTACAACCAAAGTAACATCTTTCATACTGTACATGCATAGTTTCATAGTATTTTTTTTATTGTTGTACAGGGATTTTTTCGACGCAGCCAGCAGAACAACGCTATGTACTCATGTTCTCGGCAGGGGAACTGCCTGATCGACCGAACCAACAGGAACCGCTGCCAGCACTGTCGTCTCCAGAAGTGCTTGGCACTTGGCATGAGCCGAGATGGTAAGATATCAATCTCGTAGTTCTGCTACGTAAATACAATTGGACTTAAAGTTGTTTTCTAGCTACAAACTGGCAGCTGTAAATCATTAGGATGTTTGCATTCCCAAGCAAAATAAAGTTTTGTTTTAATCATGCAATGCCAGTCCATGTGAAGGATAAATGTGTACAGTACATGAATGACTCTATTATGCTGTTGATTACTGATTAGAAATCCAAGGACATGATGTGACTGAGCTAAAAGCAAAGAGTTCACTCTCACTTTGTCTTTCTCAGTGTCATTTCATTCAAAATGTAATCTTTAACAAATAGCTAGTAAAAAAAAAAACATAGCACAAAATATTGTAGTTCTTGAATACAAATATATCAAAAGTATTCAACATGTTAAAAGCACCTATGTTGTCTCATAGCGGTAAAGTTTGGGCGCATGTCTAAAAAGCAGCGTGACAGCCTGTACGCGGAGGTGCAGCGGCACCAGCAGCTGACGCAGGAGCCCGAGGAGACGGGCGAGGAAGATGTACACAGCCGCTCGTATGGCAGCACAGGCTCCAACACCACCCTAAGTGATCTAGACGACATCACCACGCTGCCCGACGGCCTGCTGTTCGACCTGCCACTTACACCAGGGGAGGCGGCTGAATACTGTGCCCTCGAGCTGCTCGAATGCGGGGCCAGCAGTGGAACAGGAAGTGCAGTGAGCAGCAGCTCATCCAATCAGAGCTCTCCAGAGACTAGCATGCTGGATATAGTGGAAGCAGGCCGGGTGAAGCACGAGTACCAGCTGCTTCCTGAGCCCAGCCTGCTCACGCACACGCTGCTGGGGGCGCTATCCGATGACTGCACACTGCTTGATATAGGTGAGTGTTAATTGGAGGTAACATGGTGACATAGTGGTTAGCATTGTGTCCTCTCACCTTCAGGATCGATTGAAAGTGTAGCGACCACTCACGCAGGGCAGCTTTTGGAGTCATACAAAGATATTACAAGCTTAATACACAACTGGGGTCATGAAACTGTAGTGTTATTCATCAATAACTAATCTCAACTCATGACAGGACAACAGTTTGACTAAATAAATGTGTGAATTAATAAAAGCTACAGAATTTCCATTTGTAAAGCGTCAGTGACTTAACTCATAAATGATTAACATTAGTGTTAATGTTAGCATGTTGTCCTTGCTATTATTAGGCCTACTTAATTTCCCAAATAAAATTAACATTAAAGTACCAAAATGTTTCCTATGACAAGACATGGACATAGGAAGATTTTATTTTATTGAGCGTGATTAATTAAAATGTACAAGTAAAAACAGTAGCTACATGTTGAAAATGTCAATTGTTTTTGACTTACCTTTTATAAACAACAATGCTAGCTAATCTGTCGTTGCCACAGTAATAGCGTTTTAACCATTTTATTCAAGAAATGATAATTATAATTGATAAACAGTTTGAAAGCAGTTGAAACAGGTATCTTAATCTTTATTTCTATAATAAAATGGTTAAAATGGTATAGGTTAATTGTCAGTTGTTGCTATCTAACTACCCTGGCATAAGCAGCTAAACATTTATAGCACAAGTCAAGTTAACTATGGTTTGGCTGAGCCATTTATGATTCTGACCTTGGTCTGTTATCCTTGTAAAATATCGACTTGAGCAAGAGGCAGAATTAAACTCAGCACCAGTGTGACCTTTTTTTTTATTTATAATAACAAAACATCAATATGTAACAATAAAACAATCTGTGTTTTGGCCATTGTAAATACACTGTAAATACACAAATGCTTTGTTTTGAAGACATCATCAGTGGAGACAGCATTTTAACCAAGAACATTACTTACCTGGATAATTGTCTTCACGGGTGAATGCATCAAATTGACAAAATTCTTTGTCAAAAATTCTTCCCAGTTAAGCACATGAGCTGTGAAAAAAAAAATGTGCTGGATCAAGTGCTATTTTATGAGCTTTATAGAGCATTGTGCTTAAAATGCATTGGACAACATATCTATTAATAAACCCTCATCTTCAACTCTACTTCTGTTAACAACATGCAGCTGATTTGCACAATCCCAATGCTAGCACTCGGCTTAAGCAGGTGTTGTATAACCAAGTTTAAATACACATGCTAATTTTACTGTCGCCGCTAGAAATTTTGTACTTTTGAACTTTAAAAAAAAATAATTTTCTAACTATTGTACTTTTACTGTATTGTAATATTATACTTTTATATCAGATATATCTGTGTCCTTGGGATGCCCCATATAGTCTTAATGTTTTCCTAGCCCAGCTGCTAACGTATAAGTTTCCAAGGTGCCCGAATTTCACAAAACAATCAAGGACAAAGAGTTGGAATGAGAACACTGGTTAAACTTTTATTACTTCAACTAGATCCAGGGCAAACAAAAAAACAAACAAAAAAAACACACATCTACACAGCCTAATAGATATCCCAATGAAGTTTAGTGTAGAGAACAAAGCTTTCAGATATCTTTTAATCCCAGTCTGTGCTCTGCATCTGTTTTGCTGTACGTTGTCCTCCAGTCTGTGGATAGTCCGAGCATGCTAGTAAAAATTCACACCACAGGATAAAACGAGAAGGCACGCACGCACGCACGCACGCACTCACTCACTCTCTCTCTCTCACACACACACACACACACACACACACACACACACACACACACACACACACACACTCTCTCTCTCTCTCTCTCTCTTACCTGGCATATCCGAGTTTGAAATACAGGAATAAAAAATAATGAGTGCTCCAACTGAGCAATTTACTCTTAAGTTAGAGAACACAGACAGAGAACCTAAGCTCATTACTTATTCAGCAAGAGGGGGAAAAAAAAACTAAAACTTTTATTTCTTGCATATCCACAGTCTCTCACTTGCTCGTCCTGATTGACTGCAGCTCCTCCCAGTCACTTTTCCAACACATCCTCCCGCTGTGAATAACTGTTACAGGACTGTCAGCAGCTCATAGCCATTAAATTTAAAAGACTTCATCGGCTTACTGTAGTAGTAGTAGTAATAATAATAATAATTAAAACAATTTTAAACAAAAAAACCCTTAAAGTTTACAGAGGCAAAAAAGTCTTGTTTTTATACAGAGCCTCTGTTTTAATTACAACTATCAAAATGTGTTCTTTGAAATCATTCTCTTATTATTTCATATATTTTCATATGAAGTAACGCTAATGAATTGATCTGGGTTTCCAGAGCGGATCACTCAGAATGTGGCCAAGTCCCATTTAGAGACTTGTCAGTACAGCACGGAGGAGCTGAAACGACTCACTTGGAACCTGTATACGCCAGAGGAAACCCGCTCCTTCCAGCTCAAGGTACGCAACGCACTACAATCCGCTGGGTTTCAGCATGTTTCATGCACTGACGATCAGAGCGATAACTTATATTTGATGAATAGTAGATAATAGTAGATAAATGAGAAAGTTGGGCCTCCGAGTGGCGCAGTGGTAAAGTGCTCGCCCTATCCTCCGGAGATCGCCGGTTCGAATCCCGGGTGATGCTGTAACCTCTCGCAGCCGAGGTTGATTGGCCGAGCTCTCTCAGAGTGGAGGGATGAGAGGTACTTAGTGCTCCCACATTAATCACGGCTCTACAGATCAGAGCTCACGCGGGCGGAAGGAGCGGATAGCGCTGTCCTCCGAGCCTTAATGTGGGAGCCCCCTAGTGACGGGGAGGAATTGGACACGACTAAATTAGGGAGAAAATTGGGGGAAAATCCCCCCCCCCCCCCCCCAAAAAAAGATAAATGAGACAGTCAAGCATGAATGATATAGATTAGAGACAGATTATAACGCTGCATTAGCTAGTTGTAACCATAGCCAGTGTGTTGTATACCTATGCCACTACATACAGTAAGTAAAACCTTTATATTTGGTTTCTTTATTTTTGTTTCTGTTTCTTAATGCAGCAGTGAACAAAAATCTGATATGCTCTCTGAAACATAAGAGTTTTATATTTTATATCATTGTTGTTATTTAGGTTATTAGGTTAACCTGCATACAGGAATAAATGGATGAGTGGCCAACAGAGTTGCTGACATAGGGAATTTGTCACTAAGTTTGGTAACATATTGACAACAGTAAAAAAAAAAGAAGCTTGTGACAACTCTAGCCTGTAATGACTGTCTCATACTGGATTGGTTTCCCAAACTTTGCAACACAACTACTGGTTAATATGAACTAAGAAATCACCAATGTGTAAATCTCTAATTAGTTGCATTTGAGCCTTTGTTCCCAGCAAACAGTCACCGGTTACTGTTCTTCCCAATGATCAGTCACTGATTTACTGTTCTTCCCAACAACCATGTTCTTCCCAAAGACTAGTCACTGATTACTGTTCTTCCCGAAGATCAGTCACTGCTTACTGTTCTTCCCAAAGATCAGTCACTGATTATTGTTCTTCCCAAATATCAATCACTGATTACTGTTCTTCCCAACAACCATGTTTTTCCTCAAGGATCAGTCACTAATTATTATTCTTCCCAAAGACCTGTCACTGATTATTATTCTTCCCAAAGACCTGTCACTGTCTACTTCTAGCTGTTCCCAGTTGACCAGTTACTGATCACCGCTGTTTCCAAAAAGCATTCAGTGATCACCATAGTTTTTCCATCTTTCTCTTGGTTTTAAACTCCCTTCCACGGTTAATATTTGTTTGTCTGCAGTTCAGTTCATTTTATATAAATACACATGCTTACATTTTTGTAAATGCTTTTTATTTTACTGTGATGTCATCTAGCGGTTTCTAGCTCTTTTCTGAAGATGCATTAGCTATGTCTCCCTTTAAAGAGTTGGCAGAACTGAAGGGTAGATGTGTGTTTGCATGAATGTTTGGATGGATGTTTGAATAGATAAATATATGCCTGTGCAGGCTGAATGGAGGTAAGTCTGTATTTTAAGGCTTCATACATAATAATTAGACTTTCCTGATCAACAGACAAGCATTACATGCATCACTGGCTCAGCATTGACAAAAGGATTCTTTCCCTGACGTATTCACGTTTGATTTTTGGAGCGCACATTCATGAACTAACACAGCATTGATTGTCTGATTAACACATTGATCATGTCGTGTGCAGTCTGCTGAGTGGATGTGGCAGCAGTGTGCCGTGCACATCACCAACGCCATCCAGTATGTAGTGGAGTTTGCCAAGCGCGTCAGTGGCTTCATGGACCTCTGCCAGAATGACCAGATTATCCTCCTTAAAGCAGGTCAGTGCTATTGAAACGGACACACTGACCAGAATTTACATGTACAGTTGACATACTCCTGATTCCACATCACTCAGCTTTCTGATAATCAGAATACAGCATTTTGCTCAATTTAAGTCTTTGATGTTATGATGACAGCAAGTCACAAAGTGTTTTAATTCTTTTTACATCAGCCCTCTTCCAGTGTCAACACAATTATTCATATATTTATTAAACAGTAAGACAGATTATTTACCCACTTTTAGTTGCGTTTATTGCTATAGAGCTTGCAGTTAGCTTCTGTTAATGCTTACAGTATAGTAGCATTAACCTCTTGTTGTATCTCTAATGACGACAATAAGACAAAAAAAAAAATCACAGCTAATAATGTTGCAGAGGAACTGCAAATATTAAAGGATTTTGTCCTAAAACCTTCCTGTGTCTTAAAGCTAAAAGGCTTAGGTCTAATCATTACAAAGTACTGCCACTAAAGATTCCATGAATGTTAGTTCCATAAATGTATAACTACATTTTTTTTATCTGATCATGTGGCATCTCTTTCAAAAAGCTCCTTGTAGAAGTTAATACTGCCTTAGCCTGTTACACTGCAATCAATCGATCAATTACATTCTGTAATGATAGATAAATAGACAGACAGACAGACCAAGCGACCCATCCCACCGGCTGACCGACCGTCCCGCCCAGTCTTTAAGTGTGAAAATAATTCTTTATGCTCGCATGGGGGTTGTTTAGGGGAAGAATTAATGAGTTAACCTGGTCATTCATTATATTTTAGGTTGTCAGCTGACTTAATTTTATTGCCACATAACATTTCTGAGACTAGACCTGACCAACTACAGGTCATAACACAACTCCAAAGGTGTGTACAGTGGCCACTATGCATGATGGGTACGTCGCTTCATGCGCTTCCCTTCTTCTCCTGACAATGCAAGTTTGATGGTTTGCCACTATTCATCCAGGATTTAATAATCCACTGACCAAATTCCAGTCATTTTAATGTTCTCTTTGCTTGATAAAGGACAATCATTTTACCCTACTGAAACAGCGACTTTTTTTGGACACGCAGCGTAAATGATAACGTACTTAATAATAAACATGAAGTGCACCAAGTCATATATACATGAAAGCAAACATGAAACACAGATCTGTATGTGTCTTATTGTTTACAACAATAAAAAAAAAAACGATTTGTTTGCTAACCTGTCTCTCTTCATGTCTTTTTGTCTCCAACTTTCTTTTTCTCTATGCAATTGAAATTGATATTGACATTCAATTTTGGGCGGGAAAATTACATTTTGATCTAATTACGCTTTGATATTGATACAAAAAATTTTTTTTCTTCGTATATTTAACATTCCTTTACATTTTAAAATTGAAACCTCCTTATCTGGGAAAAAAACATATCTTTCTTTATCTTTTGATTTGCATGCACTTTGGGCATGGTGGAGCATGTTTCCTCTTTTCCCCTCTATCCTTCTCTCTATCTCTCTGGCTCTCTGTCTCTATGTCGACACTTGCAGGCTGCTTAGAGGTCCTGCTGATCCGCATGTGCCGCGCATACAACTCAACCAATAACACAATGTTTTTCAACGGCAAGTTTGCCAGCCCTCAGCTCTTTAAAGCACTAGGTAAGTGTCTACATACTGTACTGTACTGTACTGTATATAAAATGTTTGAGGTCCAAAAAGCAAGTTGTGTTACTATGAATCAATCCAGTCACATAGAAATGTACACCTTTTGAATGATGTAAATTTAATGAACAGTGTAAAGATAACGATGTAGAAAAAGCTGTCAAATTCCTTCATAAATAGATTTTAAAGAGTGAGGGATATCTTCTGATTTTAAGCAAAGAAAGAATGCGCCTCACGAATGAATCAGTTTTACTTCTCTGTGCTGGATGGCCTAATCTTTAAAATATTCACGTGTGTGTGTGTGTCTAGGCTGTGATGACCTGGTAAACGCCATCTTTGAGTTGGCCAAAAGTCTCTGTCGCCTGCAGCTGAGTGAGGAGGAGATGGCCCTGTTCAGTGCCGCCATCTTATTATCGCCTGGTAAGCTACACACAAGTATTAGGCATGTAACAAAACAAGTGTGCATAGCAAGAACATATAATGTTTTTTTAAATGCATACAAATATACAATAACGAGAACTTTTGAAAAGATTTCACAGGGCATTTGGTTGTAATTTGGAGGACTTGGGGCATAGTGATGCACAATATCTTTTGTTAAAGCCTCAAGGTTGTGATTTATTTATTTTTAATAAGCCTATTAGTTTTTATTTATTTATTTTTGTTAATATAACCTGCTAAATTTGTACTAAATTGTACATAATGAAACGGTTCATATTTAAAAAGTAATATGGTTTGCATTATCTGTTTTAATACCAAATACAGGTACAGGTTATAATGTCTTAAGAAAAGTCTACCAATTATGATTTCTTGCACCTTCCTTTCTTTTAACTTGTTCCTCCTCCTCTTCATTCTCTCTTTCCCTCTACTAGATCGGCCGTGGTTAACAGAGAGTCAGCAGGTGCAAAAGCTGCAGGAGAAGGTTTATTTGGCACTGCAGCACAGTCTGCACAGGGGAGGAGGCGGCCAAGAGAAACTCGACAAGGTGAAGGAGATTTCCAGACATGGTGTTTTCTTTCTATATAAACAGGATGTAGTAAAATGAAGAGTCATTGCTGGACAGATTTTGATCTTGACATTGCATATATTAGTACCCATAGTTGGTAGCAGATTTGATTCATGATTCATTTTAAAGCAGCCATTTCCAAAAGGTTAAAAAGGTTTATTTTACTTCATTTACATTTTACATCATTTACATGTCTTTAATG
>JAAGKR010006903.1:9106-40185 GCA_011419295.1 Clarias macrocephalus
TATTTCCTTGAAAAAAACCCTTAGAAAAACCACTGACCCCCCCCCCCCCCCCCCCCACCACGCTTCTGTTCTGATTTACACAGACACTGAAACGGCACATTCAGATGGGGAGTGAAGAGGGAGTTTGTGGTTTGGTTTAAAAATGTATTTTCTGAGGGGTATTTCATGTGGACCTTTAACAGCCCGACTTTGTTGGCCCTCTGAGAACTGCGTTGCTTGTTACTGTCAACGAGCTTTCATATCGCCTCATTAAAAAATATTTTAGGCTGAGCTACGAGGCCACGAATGCATCGCTGTCATCACTTCTTCATCAAAAGTTAATCTTCGTCCTCGCAGGGCTGCTTTCAGGGGAACAAACTAGTAAACGTTAAATGGAGCAAGATCAGGACTACAGGGAGGATACTCAAAACTATGCTTTTGCAGAGTGTCAACAGTATGGGCAGAAGTGTGCTGACGTGCATCGTAATACAAGATCAAGCGTTTAATCGTGAAGTTTAGGCTTCATCTCTATAATAAGCGTCTCACTGGAATGAACGCTGTTGATTGTTGAAACTTTTTCCTGATAACGTTCCAATGCTGGCCCTTGGAAATCCCAGAAAACTGTAAACATCAATTAGAGGATGGTTCTGTTCCATGCTCCACCATGATGAATCCATGTCTCACCACCAGTAATGATTCTCTTTCATCTTCCTTAGAGCATCGGTTCAAATTTTGTTTGCAGACATCCAAACGCTTCTGTTTATGTTCTTCTATGAGTTGTTTCGGCACCACATACAGTACACCCTCAAAACACACACACACACACACACACACACACACACACACACACACACACACACACACACACACACACACACACAAAAAAAAAAAAATCACTGCTCGTTGCTCATTCTTTTGTACAATTCATTAATCGGGCGTCCATTTTTGCTCGCACCGCAGTTACAGATGAACTGATGTAACATCTGCACAGCTGTGACTGGTGAGACAATAACCATGAACGGAAAGCTCCGATAAGGCCGACAGACGTTTTCATATAACCGGAGTGCGGATAATTTTTGACTCACCCACATATTCGAATATGGGACCTTTTAAATTTCATTCATCAACCTGTTTTCTCTCATGCTCATACCGCTGTCAACATTGTGTCATCGATCTCTAACTGGATGTGCTGAATCTGTGCTGTAAACTTACACATGATGTATATATAAAGTTGATGTGTTGAATGCAGGAAAAATGGGCAAGCAAAGGGATTATTTTTTTCTTCTTCTCGTCTTTCTCCAGTGATGTCCCCGTGGCTACCGGCAGCTGTTAACGTCACGCATGAATAATGAAAATACAGCAGCAAATGTCTGGTGTTTCTTGGAGAACTTTTTCATTTTCCAGTATAAACAGGCATTATTTTATTTACTGCTTTCGGAGTGAAACTGAACCCGAAGTGCAACATGTCCTCTGTCATGGCTGCTGAGCCAGAGTTTGTGTTTACTTGACTGAATGCATTAAAAACTCACTAGTCTGGACTCCTGGTTCGTTCTACAGATGGCGAAATCCTGAGCCAGCGCTAGTCAACGGAGCCATTCGGCTAATTAAAAGCGGAGCAGAAGGTATGCACAGGAAGTGTGTGTGTGTGTGTGTGTGTGTATGTGTGTGTGTGTGTGTGTGTGTGTGTGTGTGTGTGTGTGTGTGTGTGTGTGTGTGTGTGTGTGTGGTTAGATTACCAGCACCATGCCCTCCAGTTACAGAATAAATCTCTGCTAGTATAACAACTAGAATAACAGTGTAAGTTTACTCAAGAAGATGTGAAAATTAGGGCGATATTTCCAGGTGCTATATTGCAAGATATTTTGAGAAAAGAAATTCTCAAAAGAAAAAAAAAAAAAAAACACTTTGCCTCAAAAGCACAGCATTTTTTTTGTTAAATGTTCTGTAAAACTAATTCATTCTTTATACCGCTGTACAGGGTCGCAGGAGGTCTGGAGCAGAGTCCAGGGGACTTGGGGTACTATTCAGGGTTACAGCCTGGACAATCCATCACAGAGCGAAAGCACACACACATATTACGGGCAATTTGGAAAAAGCCTAATCTGCATGATTTTGGACTGTGGGAGGAAATCTAAATACCTGGAGGAAACCCATGGAAAGAACAGGCAATCTCTACACACACACACACACACATACTCAGACCCTAAGGAGTCCCTCGAACCCTCGACCCAGGCGGTACAATGTCACAATGCTGTGTTGTTCAACAAAACACTTTTCTGTATAGCAGATGAGTCTTAGAATGTTAACAAGAAAACTGCTAATGGTCGAATTCTTGTAATGTTCCTAATTTGTGTGTGAGAGTTTATAAGAATTCATATTTTGTGCTTTATCACTCTCAAAGACCAGGCTGTATCCCCTACCACCCATCAACCCCCCCCCCCCCCCGCACCCCTCTCAACACTAAATGAATACTTGATTAAAATCGGTATTTTCAACCCATTTATTATTCGCAGCTCATTTTTTCTAATCAAAAACTAATCGGAATCACGTTTCCGCTTTCGCCCGGACGGCCTTTTGTTAGCGCGTTAGTGTTACTCACACACTTTCAATCGTTTCACCACATAATCATTTTTTCCTTTCATAAACTTACAGCACTCACGGATCAAACAGAATTTGCAGTTTGTTAGAGCTCCAAAAAAGATTGATGAAGTTTGATTATGGTGCTTTTGAAGTCAAACAGTCCAGGCTTTCCAGCTTTGGGGGATTATCCCAGCCATCCACCTTTCACTGTAAGATATTTGAGATGCTTTTTGTCTTTTATTATTATTATTATTTATTTATTTTTCTTCCGAGAACAGAGCTGCGTTATGGGATGGAGTTCGCAAAGTGAAATATGATAATGGTCTGTTGGGGAGCATAGCAGGCCAGTTCTGGATGAGAATTCCTTTAGGGCTGCTCTAGTATTCTGCCAGTTTGGATATTTATTAAAAACACTGACACTGTCGGGTTATAAGCATGACGGCTCGTATTACCACACTGTGCATGCCGTAGTCTTGTTTCTGAACTTTTGCTCAGGGCATGAAAATATAGATAATAGCCTGCCGGCTGTGGATTTTTCATTTTCAATGGTATGTTCGATGTCAATTTTATTACAATAAAATGGGGTTTTCTCGTCTGTGCTTTAGAGCAGTGCCGAAATATGCTACATGGGTGTCACGTTTCTATGTAATAAATACTGGACGCATATGTCATGAATCTTCGAGTAGTTTTTATGCCAAAATGTTTGGCAGAGACACAATGTCCAGAGGTGAAGTCTCTGTCTTATACGTTTCTCTTTCTCACAATGTAACGAAGGGCTCCGAAGACTTCAAAATCCGTTCATAAATGTTTTCCTTTTTTATTAAATTTTTTTGCTTAAAAAATGTTGTTTTTTACAAAGAGCAAGTGAAAAATTTTCCACCCTTCTTCTTTTCACCGCTGTCTGTTCAAGGCTCCTGTCTCTCCCCAGTCACCGCTGTGCAGGTGTGAACGTGTTACATCAGTTCATTTGGAACTGCAGTGCGAGAGCAAAAATGGATGCCCACTTGTGATTTGCACGAAAGAAGAGCAGCGTGCAGTGATTAGTTTTTTCGTGGTCTGAGGGCGTACCTGGTGCTGAAACGACTCATGTAAGAGAATAAACAGAAGCGTTTGGATATCTGCAAACTAAATTTGGACCGATACTCTTAAAGAAGTTTGTTAAAGAGAATCGTTACTGATGGCGAGACAAAGATTCAACGCTACGAGTTTACGAGCGTAAACGGCAGAGTATGGAACGGAAACATCCTCAATGGCCGACCGAGAAATAGATCTGAAGTCTGGAAAAATGAGTGAGACGCTTATTGAAGATCTGAAGCCTAATCTCTGGATTAACCGCCGAGGACTGCTGTACAACGGCATTGTGATCTAACGTGACGATGCACGTCCGCACCTTTCTGGGCACACCCGACATTCTGCAAAAACTTTGTGTTCAGGTGTTAAAGCATCCTCCCTATAGCTCTAAAAAATAAATAAATTCTACAGCCAGAGTGCGGATAATTTTTGACCCACCCTCATAATTTAGCTGGATGCGATGTCATGCTTTAAACTCTTCTTCCAATGGGCAGCGTCCTTATGTACATCTTTTATAGCCCTTAAATTGAAATCTTCATCAGACATGAACGTCCCGTCGGGTTTTAATGATTAAGGGCGTGGTGGGTGGGGTGGGGGAATAGGAGGCGTGTTGGGATTAATGGGAAGGCGGATTACCTGCTCTTTTGATAAGATTGATTTCAAGGTTACAATGGATAAATGGATCTCGGTATTTACAGCGCTTACTGGTTCATGATTCATTAGATATGATGCAAAGGTAAAGCACACAGCTTGTGCGATGGATCGGCACCCTGTCCAGGGTGTACCCTGTCTTGTGACCCGAATCCACCGGGATACGAACCCCTGCGCCCTGTACAGTGGACACTGAGTTACTGATCGGACGATTGGCGGTTCAATTCCCAGCTCAGCCAGGTTGCCGTTGTTGGGCCCTTGAGCAAGGCCCTTAACCCTAACTGCTCCAGGGGCGCTGTACCATGGCTGACCCTGTGCTCTGACCCCAGTTACACTGGGATATGCGAAGAAGGAATTTCACTGTGCTGTAATGTATATGTGACAAAATAAAGGCTTTACTTTACTAAGCGCTATTGAGAATGATATACAGTAGTAATAGAAAAAAAATGCAGGTCTTATATATAATGCTTGTCTCTTCATTTGTATCAGTTTAGTATTTTATATCAATAATTTGACTACACTAATCATTTTAATGCATTACAGCCTAAAATATGTGAATGATGCTGCTATAAAAAAAGTCTATTAAAAATATTATTGTGTATGTATGTATGTATGTATGTATGTATGTATGTATGTATGTATGTAAACCTGACAAAATTATCAATGCCCGTTGCTATTCAGGTATTGATTAGCTGTATGATAAAAACAGACCACTCAAGTTTGGCCCTTTTCCCACATTAGTATCTCCATCGGCGATACCAGACTGAAGAATAATTGTCTCAGATCGAACGGCTTCACCTTCACAATCCATCTTTTATTGTAATTCCACCAGCAATGGATTTTAAAGCAGGTACAGAGACACCGCTCTGTCCCCCACCAGCACCACTTGGCAGAGAAAAAGCAAGGAGCGAGGCAGTAGCTCGTCTAATCACTCAAGTGTAGGACATGGCGTGGTGGACCATTTGATGAATGCCACTTGAAATCTGTAGTGAGAGGGACGGGACAGGCGCTGCGTGCTCGGGAATCTAATGCCTGCTTGATGTTTTGCCAGGTTGCAGAAGTCAGAACTTTGTATAAGGTGTGAAAACACAGGAAGTGTAAGGATATCCTAGTGCTTTCAGCTTAGCGTGTTTCATCTGTCATCATGCTTAAGAACCCTTAAAGGTTTTTTTTTTTTTTTTTTTCCCCTTTGTTCTTAATGAGAGTGTGGGAAGATGCTATTAACGTAACACAACTCAATACCTTCCCCCCTCAGGCGCTTCGCAACACGACCGGCTTTTCCTCCCGCTCAGCCCGAGGGTTCGGAAGGGTTATTTTGCAAGTTATTAAATGGATGAATGAACCTCATTTAGACTGTGCAAATGCACCGCTCGAGCTCTATTCTCCTAAGAAATTAGTGAACTTTACAAGCAGGGCTGTGCGCATTGATGCAAAGTTTCCTCGTGTTCCTCTTTATTGGCAGGTCGCATTGTTTACTCTCCCCAAATCCACCTGTGCGCTGAAGTAGAACTCAACCCAGACCCAGAAAAACACACAGAAAAACAAGCTCATGGCTCTCCGTTCCCGCTCTCACGCTGCACTTTGCTTTCATTCCTCCAGTCACGCGGCTAAAGTTTCACTGCTGTGTCACGTTGCTTTCCTACGAGTTTGGTAGTCAAAATTCCAAGGTCACGCTAATTGAAACCAGACACGAGAAGAAGTCCGGTCTTCATAAATTATGTTAAATTGACTCACCAAAAGAGTTTCATGACTGTCTGGTTCTGTATTTAGCACCACCTAATTAGGGCAAGAGAGTTCCACGATGGTTGATTAAACCGTTTAAAGTGGTGTAATGTAGCAAAGCCAATTCCTCTGCCAATATCACCATACAAGCCCCGTGTGTATATATCAATTCAACCCCCTCGCATGGGAAAGTAGTCACTCCTGATCTCTGGCATGTGGTCAGGACCTATAAATATTTAAGCGATTTCCCTGTGATTTGGACCAGATCCGTGAGGGACCCTTCCTGTGAAACATTCACCAATCCGAAGCCTGTTATATGCTTGTCCTCTCTGCGACTCAAGAGCTAAAAGTAAGGGTGAACAAGGGTGGCATTCCTCCACCAGTCTCTGTCCCGGCTCCTCCAGTGGAAAGCCTTGGTGAGGTGCTCTTCAGCGGTTCCTTGGGCCAAATGGTCAGCTCAAGGTGCGACTGGCACTCTGTCGGAGTTAACATCCTTCTTTAATCACTCGATGACTCACCTTTTTTGACCCAGTGTCCTTCTCCTAGCAGGCTTTTCAAAGACAAAGCACTTGCACTTGATTGGGTGCTGAGAGCACATCAAAGAGAACCGTTTCCTCAGTACACACCTCGCCAGCATGGTGCTGAAGCTTGTGCCTTTCACACATTCTCCCAGATTCACTCTTCACATTGATGCCATATTGGGCAGCAACATACTGTAGCAGGAGTGTACAATACAATACAATACAATACAATACAATACAATACAATACAATACACTGTTTCTATCGCTTAGATGATTCCATGCTCCTTTAAAAAAAAATCCTTTTAAGGTCTCATCGGCGTAAATATCAGTCCGCGCCAGCAAAATGAGTCCAAATAGGGATTCTTGTGAATTGGAATAGGCAGAAACTAACCTCTAATGACTTAATAAACACTCAAAATATTATCATTTTTACTCTTCATTCCAGAATCGAAGCCTTATAATGCTGTGGTCGGGAAGGCGAAGCATGTACGCTCAGATAAAATGTTTGGCCAGTTTCCTAAACGCAATACACCCTCTGTCTTCTCTCATCCGCAATGTATCTGGACATACTGTCACGATTCATATTGGACTTGTTGGGAACGTTGCACAACGCAGCTAAATGCTGGTTCATGCAAGAAACCAAGCTCATCATTTCTGTTGTTTTGTTCGGTCATAAAGAATATAAATCTTCTTCTGTGATATTACACAATGTCGTGACATAGGTTCAATTTATTTATTTATTTTCTGTGATCTGGTTTATATCTGCGGCGCAGAACTCTGCTGCCTCACAACTCCATGGAAAGATCTTTAGTCCGCGCTTTGGGTTTCAACCCGGGACTTTACACAGTATATCCCTTTTTCCCTTTTAGTCCTCAACTAAAATCTAAATGATTTAGTTCATTTAGAGTTACCAGCCTCAGAAAGCACCTCAGATTAGAGCCATTATGAAGGATTTATAGGGCATAAGTAGCAGACACGTCTTAATATCAACCGTTCGAAGGAGATTATTTCATATTTTGGACGTCTTCAGCATCGTTTTACAGTGTAGAAAGAAATAAAATGAGGAAAGACAATGGAATTAGAAGGTGTGTTCGAACTTTTGACTGTTCATTTTCTCCCGTGTGTTCTATTCATGCACTTTATCCATCTACTGTACATCTTTTCCATTTTTAAACATGCCAGGAGGTGCCTTGCTTTTGGTAAATCCCGTGTGTGTATGGTGCATCGCTTGTCATGCATGGTGCATTCACCAACTTATGTGCAGAATTCCTGGGATTAGAACCAGATCTGATCATCTTGACCAGGATAACGCTGACTAATAATAATAATAATAATAATAATAATAATAATAATAATTAATAAATACATAAATAGCAAAAAAGAATGATGTCCTGGACTTAGGAGAATACTACAGGTCAGTTTTTATTAATGCATTTATTCTCATACTAGAATTTCCTTAATGAGAATTGTCCTGAGGTGAAATGTAACGGTCTTATCCTTCCTTAAGGTTCCTACTCACTGAATTACTTATTAGTTAAAAAAAAAGAAAAAAAAAAGATCTTCTTTAATGAGTCCTGTTTTCCCCTTTTTCTACATTCTTGAGGAGACCATCTCAAACATATCGTACTCCGAATCGGATGTAAATTGTTTGTGTGTGCACAAGTATAACCGACCACATTACCTGTCATCGTGATTTCTTTTCCCTTATGACCTTACCAGGATGCTTCTTCACACACAATGGCTTCAGGTGGACCTCGTAGGTACTGTAGGCCACATTCATCACCGGAGAGCACTGGACAAGCAATCTACTGCAGAGAGATCTTCCAAAATGTCAAGGGTCGGCGTCGTAAAATGGGGATTTATTAGGCTTCATAAATTCTGTTTAATAAAAGGAAATAAAATATAGTGAGAGGTAGAGAGATATTGCTGAAAGGTGAGCATCTGTACATTTCTTTGGTTATTTTTTATAGACATTTTTATATCCTTTATGGGAACTGGGTCACGGTACTATTAAGACGCCTTTTCTTCTTCTTCTTCTTTTTTTTTTCTTGTTCTTTTCTGGGCTGCTAAAAGAATAACCGTCCTGTACTGTTTCAGTAATAAGTATATGTATCAAATGTGATTCAGATAAAATGCTGGAAATCTTAAGGGAAAGCCTGTGGAAAGTGAAAATGCATAACTCATGTCCTGTAAGAATGACAACAGATGTATCTAGTAGACTTAAGATCTTTCAATCTTCCAACTTGTGTCTCACACACGATCGGATATCTGGCGTCCCTTCAGCAGCTTATTGTTTCATGATGCATGCCTTGTATTAGAGTGATGAAAATATGCATGTTTGTGGAAAAAGCAGATTTCCATTAAAGGCCAGCTGACAGGTACTACATTTCCCCTCTGTCCTCACTCATGCCTCCATCCTGACTTCATCTGCGCCTGATCCGTGCGGAGCGGTTCTGCGCCTTCAGGGTGCAGCTGCGCACATAACTGGAAGGACGTGCAGGTCGTATTTCATTTTTAAAAGCCGAGTGCTTAAGGGTGACACCATAGCTCCTTTTGAAAAGATGATTGAGTTGGAGCGAATCTCAGGTTATGGGCTGTTGGTTGCATGTGGACTCTGAAAGGCCCCTGTTGGACGACTTCAGCCATGTGACGTAAGCCTGAGATTAACACTTGTATTTTATACTTTCATACATTCCTGGGCTTTACTCAGTGAATAGAAAACCCGCATACACCTGTCACACCTGTCACATCCTATCTGAGCTCCACTGATTAAACTCACATCTCAGAGTTACTGTAGCTTTGGACAATTAAGCTTTAGCCGGAAATTCCTTCTTCGCTTCATTGGCGACAAAAGGAAAGTCAAGAAATCAAAATATATGATTTGGAGTATGAACAATTTTTGATGCATACAGGTGACACCTGGAAACTTTTCAGGCTTCTTTGCTATAGGAGCCAAATGTGACCGGACCAAATGTGAGGTTATCCAGAGTATATCAGAACTTTATTCTGGTGAGCTGGTACCAAACTAGTGATTGGGGATTTTTGGTCACTACGCGACGTTAAGTACAGGGGAAAATATGCTGTTTATTATTGATGGGACAATCATCAATTATAGTCAAAGATCAAATGATGTCCTGTGCATTTCAAACAATCGATTATGATAACTGGCAATCGTTTTTTTTATTAATGAAAATTACTAAAACATTATTTTTTAATTAATCAATTAATTATTTATTTTTTACACCTGGGCAAATGCTGTGTTGCAGAAAAACATACTCACTTACTCATCACTTATACCGCTTTATCCTGGATACTGGATATCCAGGATACTGGATATCCTGGATATCCTGGATTCTGGATGCCTATCCCAGTTGACTAAGGGGGCATGAGGCAGGGTACACCCTGGGCAGGGCCCCAATCCATCTTAAGGCACACACACACACACATACACACTCACATACTCATTCAAACACTATGGGCAATTTTGGGATCGCCAATTCGCCCAACCTGGAACATGCACTCCATGCACACCCGAAACCTAAAGGTGCAAGGCGACAGTACGAACCACTAAGCCAGTGCGCGGCCTAGCAGAAACACATGTAATAAAATAAACCAGCAATGAAGGAAAGTCTTAACATAAAGCGCATGATATGCAAAATCTGTCACAATGCATACGTGTACAGTGATGAATGATGTATGTTGTTATCCCTGCACATTTAATTGATTCACATTGAATAGTATTGTATTGTTTTGCAAACGCCGGCATGGCGGCTTAGTGGTTAGCACTGTTGCCTTGTACAGTACATCCAGGATCGGGGTTTGATTCCCGCCTCGGGTCTGTGTTCATCCCCATGCTTGGCGAGTTTCCTCCGTGTTCCCCCGTGGGATTTCTTCCCACAGTTCACATCCCCAAATTGCCCGTAGTGTGTGTTTGTATGTGTGTATGCCCTGCAATGGGTTGGCACCATGTCCAGGATGTCCCCTGTCTCATGCCCAAAGTCTCCTGGGATAGGCTCCAGAAACCTGCTTGCTACAGTACCATGTACAGTACAGTATAATCGGTATAGAAGATGAATGAATGAACTGTAAACACATACAGTACATACAGTATCATACAAAAAAAATGTATAGAGAAGAAACTGCTTGTTAGCATAACCCTGTCCTAGCCACTGATTCTGAGACTTTTTACGGTTGGGAAAAAAAAAAAAGGACACCCTGGATTCAGGACCTCATGCTTGCCTATCGACATGGTGATTAGAATAACTCACACCACATTTCAGTGCTTATAGTATTTATATCTTAATGCTTTCTAACATTTGCACAAATTAGACGTTAAAAAAAAAAGACAACAAAAATTGATATTTAGAAAAACCGAATGTTGAACTCTTAATCAAATGGACTTAGCGCTTGTTCCAGGACGGACTTGAAACATCGGCTTTCTATTGGGCGTGCAGCCGCGTTCTGCTCTGAAACGATGATGTCACTGTTATGGCAGACGGTCCTCATAGAACGCACTGGATGCTTTTTGCCTTTGGCGTGAAATTACTGAGGAGGAGAGAGCATTTTTATGACGCTGTTAAAATGTGTGAGACAGCTTGTATGTTTTTGTTGACTCAGTGCAAGGAAGGAACACTTGTATCTAATTAGCGTCCGCGATCCGTTCAGAGCATGATGTTTTCAATAGACCGAGGCGGACATTGCTTCTCTTTATAGACCTGGAACTTTGGCTTTGCTGCCAGATATTTGCATGTCTTTTAGAGGAGAAATGGAAAACGAGTGGGTTTTTCTGCGTATAATTGATGTCATTACTGTAAAATGAAGCATAAAGTTCAAGGATTCAACAAACTGAACAATCGTTTCCATATTCGAGTGATTAATGGAAACAAGATTGAATTTCTGGAGCCTTCCTTCCACGCAGCATCTTAAACACAATGCACGTCTTTAAATAGCTTTATACATTAAAGCCCTGCATAAGATTACGTATTATATAACGAACAACAGGGAAGGAAGCACAAGAACATTTCCAGAAATTACTTTATTAAAACAATGATTATGACCTGGTTACTGGATGTAATTTAGGTTAGCGTAATGAGAAAGCAGGTTCTATTTCTCTCTTGGGTTCCTCAATCTTTCCTCATCTGCGCTCGGAGGACCAAAGCAGCTCAGATGCTAATATCTGTAATTAGCAACCCCCGAAGAGAGGATCTGTACGCCTATAGGCTTTGGTATTTGAGCTGTGGAAAATGTACACATTGGCTTTTCTAGCCTTCTTAGCGCAAGCTCGGGGGAATCGATCTGAAATATTGCTCCCAGTGTATTACATCGGCATATTGTTCATCATTCATACTGATCAGCGCTAATGAAGTACGGCTACGCGAGAGCCAGGAAACGATATATTGCAACGTGTGTGCCAGATATTGATGTTTCTTGGGCAAAGCATGAGAACAAGACCCTTATAATAAGACATAAAACATATATATCTGATATAGGTCAGCACTGAGCCGGCTTTTATTTGGCCTTTTTTTTTTTTTTTTTGAATGAAGCACTTTACCGCTGTGTGTTGAAACGTGTGCATGTTTTTGCTTTTGGTTCTTCACAGGCTTCAGCTTTTGTATTGGTTTTTGTTCATATTGATCTTCCTAGCTTCAGTGTTTATTTTTAAAGATTTCTGGACTGTACTTGCTGTGGTTATGATCTTTATCCGTAAAGCTGTTTGAACATGTTCATGTGTATGGTGGTCCCCATTTGGTATTTTTCCTTTTTGTCTTTAAAAACAAAAATGATATTTTAGGTATAATTTATACTTTAGGTGTAAAGTATAAATATAGTAATATCAGTTCTAGCAAAAGTACATGAAAGTAACTTTAAATCATAATATTCTTAATAGTTAAAGGGATTTTCTAGTGTGAAAACATTTCCACACATTATGCCAAAAGCTCACTGGCTGCTGTCACCGTTTCTGCCACGAGCCTAGTTCTGGTATCACCTGAGCTAATTAAACCCGCTTTATGCTGTTGGACTACAAGAAAGCTCTCTGCTGTTTCAGGCTCAATTTGATAAAGGATCTAGATTTTTTTTTTTTGGTCACCATTAGATTGCTGCCATCTTGAGTATAAAATGTTCACATTTTGCCTCCAAAGAGCCAGACTTTATTGCATATTTAAAAAAAACAAACAAACAAAAAAAAAAAAAGTAAGAGTTGAGACGTTCTGAAGGACTCTCATTTTTGGAAAGTTTTTGTCTCTGATTTTCAGTCCAGTCTCTGTACCTGACCATTTTTCAGAGATATGTCTTTTGTTTGTTAATCCACACAGTGAACTACAGTATGAATCATTCAAGCACAAAAAAAAAACAAAAAAAAACATCTAACTTACGGCATTAATCAGTGAGGAACAGGTGCAGATGATGAGAGATGATCAGGATGGTGATTGATATACTTTTAATGCTGAATGCTGA
This sequence comes from Clarias macrocephalus, assembly GCA_011419295.1. Taxonomy (NCBI): domain Eukaryota; kingdom Metazoa; phylum Chordata; class Actinopteri; order Siluriformes; family Clariidae; genus Clarias; species Clarias macrocephalus. Next base: position 22,089 of record JAAGKR010006903.1, read on the forward strand.
GTGGTTGAAACAGACGAGAGGGGAAATGAGGTTGCTGCTGAAGATGTTATGTAAATAACCAATTTTTTAATTTTATCTAGGCACTTTTGGCATATATATATTTTTTTAATCTACATAATTTTTTTTTCTATGATGAAATGAGGGGTATCCCAGGGGTATACCAGTCAAAAGTTTGGACACACCTTCAAATTCACACCTTCAAATTTTTTTTCTTTCTACACTGTAAAACAATTATGACGGCATCAAACGTCTGCAATAATCTCCTTTGAACAATCGATTTTGACATGTGTCGGTTACTCACGCTATGTAAAGCTCTAATCTGAGATGCGGAATCTTGGAACCTACTGCGCGCGACCCTGTGAGGTGCACAGGTAGCTCAAGGGCCTTACACTGAAGAGTTTTTGCACTTTCAAGAGTTACAAATGAAAATTGAATGCATTTCTAGAGACCGCACAAATATATTTATGGAACAGTAAAACCTTTTCATCCTGTACTTATTTGTAGCTCTCTGCAGGAACAATGAGCATTATTAGAACTGGATCTGTAACGATTAGCAGCAGGGGGTAACTTCCTGCACTAAAACAAGAAAACATTACGCACTCATATTTTTCAATCTGTGTCAATCCAAAGAATAACAACTTCTTAAGCTTTGTGGTGCATCTAATTTTTATTAGAATCAGTATCAAAGATTAAACCTTGAAATATGAACATATGTGACTGAAATTAGATTTTTTTTTCTTTTTTAGCAAAACTTTGCTTTTCTCCTGCTGTGATAATACAGTTCATGTCACTGAAATTTCAGCTCCTGCTGTTACAAAACTTGTGCATTTGTTTGGTTCTTCGGGATCAAAGTATGCCATAATGCTACTCAGGTCTTGCTCTATAAATAGTGGCTTCATTTTTAAATTTTTTATTTGATCTTCTTATGGGATGTGAACAAGCTTGGTGGATATAAAAACAGATCTGAGACCTTAAAGATATAAAACATTGTAAAAAAAAAAATTATATATATATATATATATATATAAAATTATATATATATATATGTGTTCTTTATTGTGTTCTTTATTGTGTTCTTTAGCCCAAACGCGTCTCTTCTGCTTGTTGCCTGTCCTTAGCAGTGGTTTCCTAGCAGATCTTCTACCATGAAGGCCTGATTCACACAGTCTCCTCTTAACAGTTGTTCTAGAGACGTGTCTGCTGCTAGAACTCTGTGTGGCATTGACCTGCTCTCTGATGCTGTTAACCTGCGATTTCTGAGGCTGGTGACTCGGATGAACTTATCCTCCGCAGCAGAGGCGACTCTTGGTCTTCCTTTCCTGGGCCGGTCCGCATGTGAGCCAGTTTCTCCGTAGCGCTTGATGGTGTTTGTGACTGCACTTGGGGACACTTTCAAAGTTTTCCCAATTTTTCAGACTGACTGACCTTCATTTCTGAAAGTAATGATGCCACTCGTTTTTCTTTACTTAGCTGCTTTTTTCTTGCCACAATACAAATTCAAACTCTTTGAATGAGAAGTTGTATCCAAACTTTTGGTCTGTACTGTATGTATATATATATATAGGGGGAGGTTGATTATCTATTTTGTCATTCTAATATGGCAGTAGAGTAAGCATTGTTGCATTGCACCTTAAGGTTTTGATTTCCGCCTTGGGTGCACGGAGTTTGCATGTTCTACCTGGCTTTGGTGGGTTCCCTCCGGGTACCCCGGTTTCCTCCCACGGTCCAAAGACATGCAGATTAGGCTAATAATCTTTTTTAATCTCAGAGGTTTAAGGCACTGAGTTACTGATTGGAAGGTTGGGGGTTCGAGCCCCAGCTCCGCCAGTTTGTGGCTGTTGGGCCCTTGAGCAAGGCCCTTAACCCTGTCTGCTCCAGGGGCGCTGTATCATGGAAAGAAAGAATTTCACTGTGCTGTAATGTATACATGACAAATAAAGGCTTTGAAAATTTGTACACAAAAAAATAGATAATTTTTTACCTCAAAATTCAAAGAATGTTCAGGCATATACAATGAGAAATCTAATGTATAATTAGCAGAACTCTTGATTAAAAATTAGAGATTGTCATGCAACTAAAGATAGCGAGCGCTGACGGTGGTGTTAACATGCAAGTTGAGGCTTTAAAAGGTGGTCTGTTTGAGGATAGTGTACAGATGAGGGGCTTAGAGAGCTGGATCAACTAAAAGACTAAATCACCTCTGTGTCGCTCTCTTGACATGATATTGGTGCTAAAACGTGTCTCACCTCGGTGAAAAAGTGAATTTTCAGATAGGCTCATATAACACCCTTTTTCATAAGACTTAATGCTTCTTATCTCCCGAGCCATGCTCAATTTCCATACAATTTCCATACAACCATTTTTTTTTTTACAGGTCATATTCTTCTAGAAGCTTACACCAATTTTGGTATCAATGTTAATAAAGAAATATGAATGATTTGCATTTTTTATTATTTTATTATTATTACAGTAATGCTGAAAAATAGCCATTTTTGTGGCACATATAAAATCATCGGTCACTTCTGTGTTGCATACACTTTAGAAGTAGTTTCTTTGGCACACACATTTTCTGTATTATACGTATAACATAAGAAGATGAAATAAAGTCATCACCAATGCTGTATTTTGGCGAACACATGTCAGTGGACGAAGTTCAAGAATGTCTTTCCAAAAAATGCTTGGACACCAATAAATATCAATTTGTTTCTAATAAATATTAAGAAACATGTCGTCCAAGCCAGGGTGTGTTTTTTTCCCCCCCTTAACATGACTTTTATGTTATTAATTAGACAAAGGTCTAGAACATAAATAAATCCGGAAACAAGACAAGAACTTGATTTAACAGCTTCAATGTCTTGGATTACTTAAGACAAACATTCCTCGGCGCTCTGTCTGTGCACGGCCCAGCGCTCCCCAGCTCCAGCCCCTCGTGAGTACGTTGTTGTGAGCGCAAAGTGGCGGCGGTATGTCCGGCACATCCCAGCGATTCAAAGAATTCCCAGTGGGAGCACAATTTATAGCTGAGCTCTTTAAATGATGGAGATTCAAGTATGCGTTCAATCTGTTTTTTTTTTTTATGAGTTTTAGGTTGTTTAACAAAACTGCAATCAGAGATCAGGCCTCCTCATGGTGCACGGCTTTTATTTCGAAGCTGTATGACTCTCCGGAACTTTTCAGCCCAGAAACAAAAAAAACAAAAAACAAGAAATAACATCAGCCGCCGACAGTCCACTGCCGCCTAGTCGCTGCACAGATGGTTGGCGTTAACAAAGCTTCCTCCCTGTCAACCTCCTGGGGAACAGATTCTCCTCTGTGCTGAGAAACAAGCGAATTCCCTTCTGATATTTATTGGTAGAAAGAGTCTCTTTTCTCTCCGGCTATAGCGCCAACTGGAAAATGTCTGTCAGTGCTTATGGTGTATATCACCGGCGCTATTTATTACACGGACAAAAATTTACTACAGTGACCCGCTGTCTCGTCCTCCCTGCGCTATGAGATGAGTTTCATCCTTGGGAAGAAGCGGGAAACCATCTCCACGCAGACTAATCTACAGCAATCTTTGCTGATGGTGATGTCAGCCTGTCCTCTGGAGACTATTTACTCAATTTGTTACCAGCCATCCATAAACATGTCCTAAGTCTGAGGAACGGCCCAGAAAACTTTGTAAATTGGTTGATTTACAAGGACGTGTATGACGAACTCAAACTGGGGGAATTCAATTAAAAGGAAGGAAGAAAAAAAAAAAGAAGAAAAAGAGATGTCGAAAAAAAAAAAAGTTGCACGAGTGATTAATTTGCTCCCTGTAGTATTTTTAAAGACATAACCTGCAGTGAATCATGTTCAATTTCACAGAGAGCAAACTCAACCCGTTTCATTACTCCTACTATTTTTTAAAAGAGAAACTTATATTTCAGCATGATTTTTCTTTTCTTTTTTTTTTTTGTGGGGGGTGGTGGAGGTAAGAAGTGAAAAGATTTATGTCCCAGTAAATGTGGCATTTTATGAGGCGACTGCTCCACTCCCCACTGAGATCTGTAGCAACAGCTTAACCCTTGAAATACAGAGTGAATTTAAATGGTTTCCACCTTTTCTTTTATTTAAAGCTTTTCATTCTCTTTTATTTATGCTCTTACTAATGTTGCTAAGCTTGAACTGGAAATGGAAAGAGCAGGTTCTAATAAAGCGGCAAATTTGCATTTATTTGATTTCACACTTCCTTGGTTTATAAACCCGTAGAAACAGAGGGCTGTTTTCACTTCTGTTTGCATTGCATGGACTTCATGAACTCAACTGTTTTATGGTCTTTCGAATGATTACTTTATTTTTGTTTGATACACAGTAAGTCCCCAACGTATGAACGAGTTTCGTTCTCAGAACTCATTCGTAAGTCCAACAAACATTGCCTAGGTATAAGGATACCAACACAACTGGCTATACACAGTATAAAACGAAGATGTTCCATGATTTTGTCCTTGTTCTTTAGAATCGTGCCCATCGTGATCGATGAACGATTCATATTAAAAGGATGAGCAATGTCTGCGTTCCTTTCCCATCATTATTGCTTAGCGCTTCTTATAATTATCAGCTTCTTCACTGCTGCTTTTTTACTTTTTTCATTTTTTGCATTGTATATGTATATATATAGAAATATAGATATATAAATAGATTTGCAAGCACAGTATTTCTCACGTATCACGTGTGATATGCATGATGTATTTATGACAGCGTCAGAGGCTACTTTTAGTGCCATTACCCCTCATGTACTAGCTTTATGTTTTTCTGCGTGTATGACGTACTGTATGCTGCTCATATACTTGCATTCTCACAGAACCGCTTTTTTGCTCTCAGTGGAGCAATGAAGGGATGTTGCAGTTTGAAAATGATGTGTAATAATGTAATGGAGTACTGCTTGTGGTAAAACATTACTGAAATGTAATTTTATCATATTTTATGATCATTTGATGCACTGCTATGCCAGCCACTAGGGGCCAGAGATGAACCAGATGACTTTGACTTTTTCTATGGAAAGCGAGCTCTCTGCTACGGTGTAGTATACATGATTTATCTCACAAAGTTGTAACAAGATTTTATTTTTTCTTCACTTTTTTTTTTTGTTGTTGTTAATGAGAAGTTTTATAGCACATCACAGCTGAATTCTCAAATCAGAAGCTCTACATAAATTCTCTATAACAGCAACTCTGACAGTTGTTCCTGTTAATGCTCTTGTTCTATGCTGTTGTTTCTATAGTAACACCTCATACACAGAGACTCGTACTACACCATGTATGCGCCTTATATTCTGAAAAAAAAAAACTATTCTATTAATAAAGAATCAAAAGTGACTGGGCAAAGAGGTCACTTTTTTTTTTTTTAGAAGAGTCAAATTATAGCACTGTCGCCTTGCACCGCCAGGGTCCGGGTTCGATCCCCGGCCAGGCTCGATTCCTGTCTCTGTGTGCATGGAGTTTGCATGCTCTCCCCGTGCTTGGTGGGGTTTCCTCCGGGTACTCCGGTTTCCTCCCACAGTCCAAAGACATGTAGGTTAGGCTAATTGGCGTTCGCAAATTGTCCGTTGTGTGTGAATGAGTGAGTGTATGTGTGTGTCTGTGTGTGTCTGTGCCCTGCGATGGATTGGCACCCTGTCCAGGATGTACCCTGCCATGTGCCCTAAGTCTCCTGGGATAGGCTCCAGGCTCCCCATGACCCTGAATACAGGATTAAGCGGTATAGATGATGAGTGAGTGAGTGAGTGAGTCAAATTATTGTCCTGCATCAAGCAAAGAAAATAACTAAGGAGGTTTAAAATGACTGGAGTTAAGCTAAAAACCAACATATTATTAAACGATAGTGCAAAAGTCGATGAAAGAAATGTGGTCAGAAAAAAATATTGAATGTCGATCACTTAAATGTTTAGTGAAATTGCATTATAAATGTGGCAATAACCTGACCTGAATGACCGGGTTATCACATCTACAGTAATGGTGCTTTTCTCTCCTTATGGCACGAACATACCGTATCCCGTGTGAAAGAGTGGTTCTGGGAGCATAAGGAATCATTGTAACACTTCTATCGGACACTACATTGTGCACCATCATCAATACTAATACACTAAGCATCAGTATTGATTATGGTGCACAATACTAATACAGTAAGTTTCATTAACCGTACCTGACAATCTCTGCTTTTTTGTCTGTTAACTTTAAAAGAAAGAAAATTAAGAGATGCGACTGGAGGAACAACTGTCTTATGTCACAATGTCTCAACCACTGTCTCATGTCTCACACATACTGTACATTCCACAACATTATAACTGAAAATAACTAACTAATTAACTAACCAACCAATCAACCAACTACTTGTGTGTGCCAACCCATATTACTCATATGCATGCATGTTATGTTTCCTACTGGTGCTGTGTGTTTACAATGTGTGAACAAATGTATGTGACCATCACAGTCATATCTGTATGTTGGCCGTCTTGAAACTATTCCCACAAATTTAATAGTCTTACAAGTCTTATCATGTAGCATTGCATTTTCTCTTTACTGGAACTAAGAAGCCCAAACAAGACAATGCACATGTGAGCGCTGTGATGACATGGTTTTGGCTAAAGTTGGACTGGATGAACTCGGGTATTCTGCACAGATCTCTGACCTCAACCTCATTTAACACCTTTGGGATGAACTGCAACTGATCCCCGCCCTCCTAATCAGACAGACTCAGTTCCTGGGTTTTTCTGATTTAATGATTACAATTCCCAACAGCCATGCTTCAAAAACCTGGTGGAAAGCCTTCCAAGAAGAGTGAAGGACGAGGGAGGCCTAAATCTGGAATGGGATGTTCGACCAGTATGATGATCAATTGCATGTTTGTCAAACGAAATTTTTAATAGAATTTTAAAGTCATCAGAAGTTAAAAAGAAATTACAAAACAGTTGCATCATGGACGTTCTAATGATTGATATCTGACTGAATATTTTAGAGTTTTGTCCGTTTCACTGCAGCCCATATCTATGCAAATTTTTTTTTTATTTACTGTGTGAGCAAATCGTATCACACAGTTTTTTATGTTTAAGCAGGCTGTTTTTTTTTTTTTTTTATACATCTATATTTGTTAGTTGAACTGACTTCTTCCCCAGCGTGGTCCTTACAGACAGATAGCCCAGTCAAAGTGTAAGGAAGTACAAGCATATGGGTGAAAGATATGCATTGTACTTAAATTCAGGTTGTCAAAAGTATGTAAGGCAGGCGGGAAAAAAAAAAATCCCATTAATGGGCAGAAATTCTTTTGACCACAGTGACATCCAACTGATTTCCCAGACCATCACACATACTTATTCGGATGGAAGAGAACATTTTGAACTGCCAGTTTCCTGACAGTTTCCCCTTAGTGCATTCAGTGACAGTTTGAATTAAAATACCATCAGACATCAAATCCAGTCATCATGTTCAGCGGTGAAACTGGGGTCCTGCAAAATATCACAACAAAATGGAACCGAGTGGGATTTTATTGAACACAAGAAAAAAAAAAAAAGAAGAAGAAAAAAAAAAAAACCTGATTCCTTAGTCTGAAAAGATTGGGATAAGGCTTGGCTGACAGTGTAACATATCAGCGTGTACCCCATGTATTTCAAGTCATGCCTAGACTGCTATATGATTTGTTAGTAGGAAATAGCACACCTTCACTCAGACGTGACCTGCCTACTTTTCTGAAAAAGGTAATGCTTTTGCATTTCGAAAAAGAAAAAAAAAAAGACAGAGAAAAAAGCATGCAGTACTGTATGTTTAGTGAAACCTTTAACTGGGTTTTTACATTTAATTATTTGTCATTCTACATGTATTGCAAATGTTTGATGGGCTTATACTGTAGATGGGGTTATTTTTGTGTATATTATTACAGTGGCGGCACAGTGGCTTAATCATTAGCACTGTTAACTTGCACCTCCAGGGTTGGGGTTTGACTCTCACCTTCGGTCTGTGTGCATGGAGTTTGCATGTTCTCCCCATGCTTGGTGGGTTTCCTCCGGATACTCCGGTTTCCTCCCACAGTCCAAAGACATGCAGATTAGGCGTTCCCAAATTGTCCATAGTGTATGAATGCGCATGTAAAATGGGACTAAATACAATGATACTCAACATTGGCCTCAACGGTTCCCAGTTCCCAGGACTGCAGAGGTTTCTAGATGGATGGGATGGATGCATAGTTTCACCCTAATGGTGCTCAGATTTCATCTAACAGTATAAAAGTCAACTCATCGTCATTCATATATTCCAATTTTCCCACAGTGCTACACTCAGAGAATGGCACTGTCCATCAAGGCTCTTTCCGTGCGACAGTGAACATCCTAAATGATTCATTAGACCTCAGACTCGAGTCTCAGTGAAAAAGGCCTCGTTCCTGAGTTAAGCACCTGCGCTTCACGCTCAATTAACCCCTGCCTTTGTCTTTCCTCCAACGACTCACGATAACTGTCTATAAGCGAGGAATCATAGAAGTTGTACTGTTCGTCTGCAATAAAAAGTATCATTACCTCCCAAGGGAGCAAGTCGCAGTCAGTCAAAAAAGAGAAAAAGAAGTTGAACCAGATTGGAGGTGCAATTGTTGCTGCTATGCAATCTCGTAATTGGCTCCAATTTGTCACCATGTCTGTGTATGTGTGCGTGCGCATGTGTGTGTGTGTGTGTGTGTGTGTGTGTGTGTGCAGTGCTGACGAATATTTTTCAGACCGTTTTCACCATTTTATGTTTCACACTCCACTCAAAAAGGATGGAAATCATCTTTTCCTCTTATTATTCTACACACAATACTACACAATGCCAAAGTAAAAACAGGTGTCTGGATTGTTTTGTAAATCTTTGAGAAAAAAAAAAAAGACTGTGAAATAAGAAGTATATAATTTACACAAAGATTCAGACCTCACACTTATTACCCGGTTAGGCCTCCTTTGGAAGCAGTGGTAGCCTCAAGTCTGATTGTGAATGATGCTACGAGCTTGGCACACCCTTCTTTTGGAGGTTTCTTTTATGCTTCTTGGCGGAATTGTTCAAGCTCAATCAGGTTGGATAAGCACAAGCCATTTTTGGTCTCTCCAGAGAGATTCTATTGGGTTCAGATCCAGACTCTAGATGGGCCACTTCAAGGCTTTCACAGAGTTTTCACAGAGCCACTTCTGTGTTTTCTTGGCAGTGTGCGTTGGGACAAAATGTCAACTGTCGCCCCAGCCTGAGATTCTGAGAACCCTGGAGAAGGTTTTTGCTCTATCCTCTAGACAGACTAATCTTCCAGTTCAAATTGCACAGAAACATCTCTACAGTATGATGCTGCCACCACCATGTTTGACTATAGGGATGGTTTTAATAAAGTGATGTGCAGTGCCTGATTGCCTGAATCCAAACAGTTTAACCTTTCATCAGACCAGAGGATTTTGTTTCTCATGGTCTGAGAGTCCTTCTCGAGCTTTTTGGCAAACTCCCAGCCAGCTGCCATGTGCCTGTTAGTGATGAATGGCTTCTGTCTGACCATGCTACCATGCAGGCCTGACTGGTGCACTGCCACAGTGATGACTGTCCTTCTCTTCACAAGGGAACTCATTTTTAGTGACCCTTGGGTTGCCTGTCTGTCCCCAATTACTCGGTTTGGCTGGTTGTCCAGATCTGGAATGGTTGGTTGGATGTTTGTTTGTTCCAAATCTCTTACATTTGAGAATGATGGGGGCCACCATGCTCTCGTTCACTTTCAATGCTGCAGACATTTTCTGGTATCCTTCCCTAGATCTGGGTCTTGGCATGATCCTGTCTTGCAGGTGTACAGTTAATTCTCTCAACCTCATGCCTTTGTTTTCACACACCATCTCCTGTGGGACCTTATTATAGTCTGGTGTGTGCCTTTCCTAATTATGTCCAATGAATTCAGTTGTAGAAGGACCAAGGCTTATGGACCAGTGATAGGAGTAGGGTGCAAAGCCCAAATGCAAGTGAAAAAAGGGATTTGAATAAATTTTTTAAATGATTGTGAAACATAATAAAAAATGTGGAAAACTTACCATCAGTACTATATGTATTATTTCTCATCTCTTGGATTATAGACCGCACTTGTATTTTATTTTACATCAAATCCTTCTAATGTATGAGCCAGAATCATTATTTTGAATCAGAGCAAAGATATGAGGAAGATATAACGATAAGGAAAACGGGATGAGAAAGATCCAGATAATAATTAATGAGATTAATTAATAATAACACATAACGAGAGACAGTGGGAGGCACTGAAGTGAAAGCATATGCCCTGCTTGCCTCAGACCGGATAACTTTTTGGCCTCCGTCCACAGAAATGGAATAATTTGCAGACCATTAACAAATTATCCAATAATCCATTACTCACAAATGGCAATCCAACAATAATAGCAATGAATTCCTCTAAATATTGTGACTCCTTCTATAAACATATTTTATCCAAATGATCTTTATGAATATACAATGTGAGAAAAATACTTCAGCTCTCTGCAGGGTAAGATGATCTCATACGTCTCTGATGTCATAGATCATATTCATTGGCTGAATTTACTCACATGCTTTCCTGCAATTGTTATGTAACGGTTACCTGGTATTATTTGTCTGGTATTCTATGACTTTTTGAAAATTAAAAACAAGGAACCTGTCCACTAATGGTAGCTAGCTTACATCGCTAAAAAGATAAACCAAACACTAAAATAAAATAAAATATAGCCAGCTTAATAAACTTATAAGAACCCTATGTTTGTACTGGCGTAGCTTAATTTAAAAAGTTAGCTAGGTTAAAATTTTGATACTCTTACTCAATAAGTCCAAGTACTAACAACAACATTACAGAAATCCTGTACATAAGGTTGTAAATGTGTAAATAAATAATTACCTACTTGGTGTAATGGAACGAACCGGTGTCTTTGTATCTTCCAGGAGCCGTGAGTTCCAATAGTGAAAATTCCATCACCTTCGACGCTCTGGAGTCCAAATGTGTAAAGTTGGTCATTTTCTTCATACGCTCTCTCTCTCTCTCTCTCTCTCTCTCTCTCTCTCTCTCTCTCTCTCTCTCTTTTCCATGTCAACAACAGCAATATTAGCCAGTCATGATCATCTGTGAGCGCATGCATGTTGAAGAAGGTGGATATAGTTCACTACACTGCCCTTTGACACAGCAGAAGCAGTTGAAAAACATGCGTTTTTCATGTCTTGGACAAAGCCAAGTGTTAGCCAATGTCCTCCCCAGTTGGTAGATGTCAGATAACAGAGAAATTTGACTGGTGGATGGAAACTAGCCAGGGCTGATTAGAAATAATTTTTCTTGTACATGCTGTTTATTATTATTATTTTGTTTGTTTATGCTTTATGGTTCTCTGTCATGTTTTTTTTTTCAACAATGTGATCTGCAGATCAGTTTTGTAGCTCATGCTACAGTTTTTTTATATGTACTTATGTAACTCTGTGGAGTTCTAATGTATCCATGTAACTCTGTGGAGTTCAACGGGGCACAGGGGCGGATCTGGGAAATCATTCATGGGGTGGCATTAAAATTATGCGGGGTGGCAACACTGAAGCAAGCATCCTTGCATGTTTTTTGTGGATTCAATGAATGCTTTTCTTATTCGGTGTATACACTAGGCTGCACATTTTTACATTGTCCTATAAAAATGAAATAAAGGCTGATGTGTGATTGACTTGAACCTGATATCTGGATTGGAACGTCAGATACATTAAAAAACTCTTTTATTTTTAGAGCACTAGGACACTAGTGCTGGGGTGGCAAATGGGGTGGCAAGGCTTTTTATTAGGGTGGCAATTGCCACCCCGTGCCACCCCGGTAGATCCGCCCCTGATGGGGCAGTAGGCACTCTGCCCCACGGTTGTGCCAAATTCAGTAAACTAATGAAACACCAGTTGCACTGAGCCACAGTCCCACGACATCCTCAGAAAAATTGGGTGAATGCAGTACAATGAGTGGGAGAATGCAGCACTTACTTGTACAGCTTGGCAGGAACGCAGTGGAGATCGGTGAGGATGTACTGTAGTATACCGAAGTCTCCCGCGATGTGCTTTTTTTTGGACATGTTTCCTTAAACTCTTTGTGAGGACGTGCAAGATGCAGGAGGAATGTAGGACGTACAGTATCGAATAGTTAACGGCATAACTAACACCTCTTAGAGACTTCATTGGTGTACTGCAAGCATGGTGAAGACTGGAAAGATTGGATGGCATCCAGACTGAGTTGTTATTGGGATTCCACTATGCTGTTGCTATGCCAATAGAGCTCTCACACAAGTCCATATCCCTTTCTTCTGGTGCTTCCTACATTTATGACGTGGATGCAGCAGGTTATCAGTGCGTCTATGTCACATTCAAACAATTCAGTACAAATACCGTATTGAATTCCTCACATCATCAAGTGTCGTAGTATTTATACAGTACCAACCCACTGGATGCAATGACAGAGTACAGTAGTACAGTAAGTGGCTGATAAGTGCTTGGTAAGGGCCTGGTGCAATCTGATTGGACACAGTAAGACCTCTGGTTGATCTCACAGGACCTCATGAGCACATGATCGTCTGTGTGATGAGAAATTAGTGACATGATGGACGCATTATGACCATGACAGGGAAGATGAACTTGATGAAAGTACATTTTCCCCCTATTCCACCCTGTTCTTCTATACTTTTTAGGAAACGGTGGTTTTTATCAGAGTGTGGCTGGAGCATAATAAAACACCTGAAACAGGCTTATATCTTTCAAATGAAACAAAAACAAAGCACTTCTCGGTCGATTTGTGCCTCAAAGGAATGCGAATGAGGAGTTTATGAAGATTAACAATTGATGAATGGTTGATATATATGGTGGACATTACTCCCCCTGCCCTTATGAATTAATCTGTTTATTTCTTAAAAGATTGCCTGAAGAGCATTGTAAGCCACTTGTAAGAGACATTGATCTAAAACCACTGTGATGTAAGCCACAGCAATTTTGAGTCCAGACACACTCTGCTTGCTAAAGAGGCAGTTACACAGCACTTTCAGGACCCTCGTTCTAAAGGTTAGTGTAGTGACTCTGTGGACTCCTTTTTATTTATTTATTTATTTATTTATTTATTTATTTATTTATTTATTTATTTTTATTTCTTTTAGCAAATCTGCTGGTACACAAGGTGATGAAATCCTCTCTGGGATCACTGAAAAAATTCAATCATGGCTTCCTTAGATAGGGATCGGCTCTTTTGTGTAAATGGTTCTTAGGTCCATGACGATACAGTATATCATACTTGTGTATGTTGTTTAAGGGTTCAGGTATAATCCACTTTAGATGCTGTTAGAGGAACCGTTTCATGTAGGAAGTCTAGTGATGCCTCAGTCAGGATTGTTCCTCTTAAACCGTGTTTTTTTTATTTTTTATATACATTTAGTTTACTTGACACTTGTCGACTGACTTGTGACATGGACTGTAGGTTAAAAGCTTTTAGTCTGAATGACATGAGTGGTTAAAAAATTGAACAGCACACTATGTTGCAGTTTTTTCTTAATCCTGCAAGCAGCAACACTACAGTATGTGCAGTCTTTTCATTGGAATCACTTACAAAACATTACAGGAAATGGTCATAGCTAAAGGATATGAAATTCTTCAGGAAGTTAAAAAAGACAACATGACTGTGTGCGTGTGCTTCTAGTAAAGTAATGATTCCGTCTTTTACTGCTTGTATACCGCAGTAATTGGCCAGTGTTAGGTAATATGAATTCATTATACATTATGCATGTCAGGGTATTAATGGTTGATCTGGCAACAAATTATTTACCCCTAACAGATGCAGTTCATACTGTAGCTTCTCATTTCTTAAACAACCAACAGGATACATATCCTGTGGTTGTGGCAAAGATATTACTTTCTTTTAGAAGGGTCAATTTATTGTCCTCCACGAAGCAAAGAAAACAACTAAGGAGATTGCAGAAACTACTCAAATTGGAAGGACTACTAAAAATCTGGAAGGATGGTGGTTAAGGAACAAATGTGGTCGTAAACATCCTGAATGAGTGTGATGGGAGATCACGTAAAGACTTAGTGAAATCAAATCATAAAGGAAAAAAAAAAACAACAACAGAAGAACTCGCAGCTGCTTAATAGTTATAGAAAGGCTATTTTCTGCAATCAAAATATGAAGAGAACTGGAGGATTGGGACTCAACAGCTGCGTAGCTGGAAGAAAAACACTTATCAATGAGACTAAAAAAAAAAAAAAAAAAAAAAGCTTCAGTTTGCCTTGGAGTATAAAGAATGTACTGTGAATTTACCCTTTTCCATAGAGATGGGCACATAATGCCTGGTGCCTACCGTACAAGCATGTGGGGGCAGTATTATTGCTTCTGTTCGTCAGGTCCATGTCCAGCAACATTATGTGGAAATAAAATGAAGTCAGCTGATGACCTGAATATACTGTAGTGAATGACCAGATTTTACATCTACAGATTTTTTCTTCACTGATATTGCAAGATGGCAATGCCAGGATTCATCAGGCTTAAATCATGAAGGAGTGGTTAAGGGAGCATGAGTTGTTACCGAACGATATCAACAATTACTTGATTTGTTTTTATCCGCTTATGCAGATCATCTTACATTTGAGCCCCTCAGTGAGTAGTTACTACACAGCAAAACCAGTGTAAATTGAATTAAGACCCAGAGTGTTGAAATAACATCCCAGTGTGTATACAGGATTAGTTAGACTTAAATGCATTATTATATGTTAGTGGTGATGTGGGTACCACTGCGGCCTTGCACCTCAAGGGCAGAGGGTTCGAGTCCTACATCAGCTCTGTGTGTGTGTGTGTGTGGAGTAGGCATGTTTCTTTCCCTGCTTGGTGGTTTTCCACCCGTAGTCCAAAGACCTATTAGGCCACCTGGAATTTGCGTAAGTGTGTAAGTGTATGTGAGTAAGTGTGTAAGTGTATGTGAGTAAGTGTGTAAGTGTATGTGGGTAAGTGTGTAAGTGTATGTGGGTAAGTGTGTAAGTGTATGTGAGTAAGTGTGTAAGTGTATGTGAGTAAGTGTATGTGAGTAAGTGTGTAAGTGTATGTGGGTAAGTGTGTAAGTGTACGTGAGTAAGTGTGTAAGTGTACGTGAGTAAGTGTGTAAGTGTACGTGAGTAAGTGTGTAAGTGTACGTGAGTAAGTGTGTAAGTGTACGTGAGTAAGTGTGTAAGTGTACGTGAGTAAGTGTGTAAGTGTACGTGGGTAAGTGTGTAAGTGTATGTGGGTAAGTGTGTAAGTGTATGTGAGTAAGTGTGTAAGTGTATGTGAGTAAGTGTGTAAGTGTATGTGGGTAAGTGTGTAAGTGTATGTGGGTAAGTGTGTAAGTGTATGTGAGTAAGTGTGTAAGTGTATGTGAGTAAGTGTGTAAGTGTATGTGGGTAAGTGTGTAAGTGTATGTGGGTAAGTGTGTAAGTGTATGTGAGTAAGTGTGTAAGTGTATGTGAGTAAGTGTGTAAGTGTATGTGGGTAAGTGTGTAAGTGTATGTGGGTAAGTGTGTAAGTGTATGTGAGTAAGTGTGTAAGTGTATGTGAGTAAGTGTGTAAGTGTATGTGGGTAAGTGTGTAAGTGTATGTGGGTAAGTGTGTAAGTGTATGTGAGTAAGTGTGTAAGTGTATGTGAGTAAGTGTGTAAGTGTATGTGGGTAAGTGTGTAAGTGTATGTGGGTAAGTGTGTAAGTGTATGTGAGTAAGTGTGTAAGTGTATGTGAGTAAGTGTGTAAGTGTATGTGGGTAAGTGTGTAAGTGTATGTGGGTAAGTGTGTAAGTGTATGTGAGTAAGTGTGTAAGTGTATGTGAGTAAGTGTGTAAGTGTATGTGGGTAAGTGTGTAAGTGTATGTGGGTAAGTGTGTAAGTGTATGTGAGTAAGTGTGTAAGTGTATGTGAGTAAGTGTGTAAGTGTATGTGAGTAAGTGTACGTGCTTGTGCCAATCCTGGCCTCCCGTGACCCTGTACAGGAGAAGCGATATAGAGAATGAATGAGAGAGTGAAATTAATATAATATAAACCTGTGATTTCCCTTGCAGCTGGAGCTACTGTCAGATCAGCTGTTTATGGAACATTAATCAACAGTTTCTGATCAGTCGTAATCGAGAATTCTGACAAGAGGAATTGCTGCGTACAGGGAGACAAATCTCACTAAGCAAAACGTATTGCATTTTCCTAACTGAATATGCAATCTCTGCTGTTTTCGAAATCAGATATTGTAAACGAGGCTTGTTTTGCTTGGTTTTTATTCCCCCCTCGCCATCTTTGTGGAGATTATGTATATGAAAGGTGCCATTCCTCAGAGATCTGTGTGTGTAGCAGGGGGGGCGGAAATTGTAATGAAGAATGAACGAGGAGGAAGAAGCTACAAATGTGAAAAATATGTTAATGAAAATTGCCTCTTGGAAACACATTTATATTTTGGGGTGAATGGCCCAGTGTTTTGCATGTGTTGAACTGGTAAAGCCATAACACAGTGCATTCTTCATAAGCGCACATCCCTTCTCCCCACAGCTTTCCCCTTCTAATGGGTTCACCTTGTCCAAACAGTTCAGCGTGCCATTGACATGAAATCCAATGCTGTGTATGCGCGCATATTTGTCCCATTTGAGTAGAAAAACTGACAGGACTGGGATGTTTGTCAAGTCTAAATTCTGTGAATGGGATCTTTTTTCCTTTAGAAAAGAGCTTGATCTGGACTTGTGACGGCCCCCCGTGGATACCGACATCCTCCCCTCTCTGAGATGCTTCCTCTATACTTCTTGCTCTTCCATAGTCTTGGAGGTCATGATAGATGCGATGTCACCACCTGCCAGCAGTTTAAGAGGTATATTACACTCGAGCAGCAACGGGATTTCCTCTGAACCGCTCCGCATTCCCTCCACCTTGTCATGTCAGGCTCAGATCAAAGTGTGTCAACCCCTCAGCTGATCCTGCGCTGTTGCTCTTTCCCGGTCTTGTTCTTTAGGGACACTTGCAATCGCTGGTTTTATGAGAGAAAAGAAGAAGAATCACTGATTCCTGTGTAGAATATCCGGTTTATGAATGCTCTTGTGGGCTCATCGCTCTCTTGAACTCTCTGTGGCCTTTATTGTCTTGTGTGTAAGGCTGAGATGGTTAGGCATTATGTTGCTCCATTACAGAGGAGTACATACTGTAGTTACTTACTTCCAATAGCAAGACCTCATAAAAACAACGGTTTGTCACGGACGTTCATGAAGCCATGAGAAAACAACTGCATCATGAGGAAGTTACTTTGTACGCCATTTCCTACAAGCGCTTATGAAATATAAAACTAATCAAAGTGACAGCTCTCTCAGGCTAAATGTTGTTAGACATAAAAGAAAGAAAAGTTGACACACACACACACAAAAAAAAAGAAACAAAATGCTAAGGCATGCAGAAAAAGAAGGCATTTGGCAGTCACTATGACAATATAAACCTTTCTAGCTCTGGGCCAAAAAAACCCCAATGGAGTGACAAAGCTCTTTCTAAGCAACTAACATAACAATCAATACTTTTAATTGTGAATCGAAAAAAAAAAAACTGTGAAATGAAACAACGCTTCTTTTTCCTTATTACATTTTCTTGAAATAACACAAAAAAAATTGAGCTATGTCAACATTTGGAAAAGTTAAATAATAGTAAAAATACCTCAAGTCTTTAACCACACATCATTTCTTATTTCATATTTTGCTTTATTTATTTTTTATGTCACACAGTGACTGATGAACCATTCAAGCATAAAAAAAAATCTAAACTTAAGACATGAACCAGTGAGAAACAGGTGCAGATGATGACAGATGATCAGGCCAGTTATTAGTATGCAAGTGATGCTTAATGCTGAGTGGTTGAAACAGATAAGAGGGGAAATGAGGTTACTGTTGAGGTTGTTACATAAATAAAAAAAAAATTATCATCGTTTTTTTAAGGAAATTCAAAGACAGCCGGTCAGTGGAAAACATTTGTTCCCACTTCTTTAAAAGAATCTACGGAATGTAATATAATTTAATATTATATAAATTATATAAATTATTGATATAAATGAGTGTATCAAATACATGAGGGGTGGCT
>JAAGKR010006904.1:0-40183 GCA_011419295.1 Clarias macrocephalus
ATATATATATATATATATATATATATATATATATATATATATATATATATATATATATATATATATATATATATATAATATCAATTAGGGGAGCATAAAAGACAGTGTCATAAAGTAACATTGTTTTAAGCAGGAAGGGACGTGCAAGGAAAGAGGAGTTAAGTAACCTTAGGTGAAATGTGGTATTGATCTAGTGGATGGAGTGAGACTGAGGGTTGGTGTGGGAGTGGTGGGAGCGCAAAGTGGATTGATTTAGCTTGATGAGTGCTTAATTAAGAAGATGGGCCTGTGGTTCCTCATTGCCTGCCTGTGCAATTAGAACTCAAGCCCATTGCATGCACACTTCCCATGCTCTGATGGAGAGTGTAAGAGTGAGGAACTTGAGCATTGATTAAATTGACTGAATAAAAGCCTTACAGACTACTAATTGCGGGGAAAATCAGGGAATAGCTGTTGATAAGGAATAGGAGGAGAAAGGAGGAAGTCTTGAATTTCTGAACTTGCTAACAGCAAGCAGGCAGTGCCGGACAAGGCCGTGCGGTAAAATAACAGTTGCATTAATGATGTGGATAGAGAGGTTGTTTTTCAAATCTGAAATGACCTGACTCTCGCAGCACGACCTGAGCACACACCATGCCAAAGGCACATGATGTTGTGCATGCACGTAGATGTTTTCAGGGTTCTCAAGGTGACTGACTCTCCTTGAGAACTGTGCGTTCTACAGGGTTAAAGCTAGAGTATATCAAATCACATAGTGTGGGCATGGGGGGAACATATCTAGTAACAGGTTTAGAAAACGTGTTCAGTTTAGTAAGAGGTAGTCATAGCGCTACATATACCCTTCAAGACAACCGACCCAGCCCTATTCACATAGCCGGTTCAGGGCAGGAATATTGCACAGTTTTTGGAAGGAACGGAGGCAGAATCGTGGGTTGACTTTGACTCTCCTTTAATCTAGAAGTAGAGATGGGGACGGGTGACATGAGAACTGTGTGAACCGATGTTTTGAGACTCGTGATGTGTGTGACACACTGTCGGGAGGTTTTAAAAAACAGCAAACAGTTAGAAGCTACCACTGAGACACCCTGTATAGAGTAGATCAGACATCCCCACTGCACTTAATTACTGCTAAAGCTGTAGTGCATCAGGAACAATAAACTGAAAGACCTGCCGAGACTGAGACGGATCAGCACAGCCAGGCTTTTGTTTTTGGATCACATTTAAAAATCTTTACATTTGGGGCTCATTCTAGAAAATTCTACCTTCTACATCATGATTGTTAAAAGGATTGTGTTATTGATTTTGTCTAGGATCGGTTAGGTCTCTGGAGAGATTTGGGAGATGGCGAGGACAGAACGGAGTGCTACATTCAGACAGTGATGTAAATGTGCACTGAGAGCACCTCAACACTCAATTTCAGCTGTTGCTATTCTGAATGCATGTGGCACACGTCACCCATCACAGATGATGACGCTCTTCTGGTGCAATATTCAGGGGGTTCGAATGAGTTCATGAAGACATTAATAAAAAGCTGTGTCATGAGAATCAATGTCATACCGTAGCTCCAAATTGAATAAGAATGACATAAGAACTACCTTTATATCTCCAAGCTGACACGCAGTTCAACTTGGTCATTTAATTGGACAACCGTCCTTATCCCATTATACAAGCACAGTAGGGGAGTCGATTTACCGACCGGAGCATATCCGAGTCTGCTACAGTGTGATGGGTGGCGATATGCCCCTTTCAGCTTGTTAGCATTGTATTCCAGGTGGAACTATTACATCACAAACCAAAACAATCGACATGCAAGACATCTGATACTGTAGCATGTCGACCGGACAGCTTTCCAGCACTGTACATTTCATCTGTTCTGTATCCTTTCATTTTTGTACAAATGAGATGCGTGCTGTCCCTTCGGGTTCATAGTGATATCCGAAAGCAGGCTGTATTGTTATTGGCTTCTTACGCATTTTGTTCCACTTTTGAGTGAGGAACCGTGGAGCATGGACACATCACCCAGGCAGATTTCCGTGTCCTATTGAGGTATATGAGCAAGGAGAAGCTTGACCCACAAATGCATTGTGCATGTGTCCTAGTCCGACTTTGAGAAGTCAGAGTAACGTGTTTACGTTTATTTTAAAGTTCCGGTTTAAGACTAAAACCTAAAAACATCATCATATACTGTAAACGTACTGACTGCCAGAACTTCATCAGCAGCCCATCCACTTAATCAACCACTGTTACAAATGTAACATTGGCTTTAGTGTGAGTGTTTGTCATGTTACATCACTATTGTCATTACTAATATACAATAACTAATATCCACCACAAATAAAAAAAACAGTTTGTGCAGGTTTCTGTTTGTACACGTCTGTGTATCCCTGTGTATGACAACTAGCTGTGGAACTTAAATACAGTATTTTCAAAATGTTCCGGCTGACTACACACGAAAGCCATGTTCTTTTGTGATTTCTGTGTGTGAGCGCTGCTTGGCTGCTTTTGAGGGTTTCCGAGTCACTCTGGGATTAATTCTCACCCGCATCTTAGGATACATGCACACAAATCAAATATCCATGAGTCTCTTCTTTTCAGGCCGTTTTTCTAAAGAACATGGTGCAGGTTTTTTGACTTCAGTGTTAAGAGGCTAAAATTCCCACAGCACAAAAAACGCTAAGGGAATTCAGTCTTCAGCAACCTTGGTGTTTGATGTTCAGTAGAAGAAAAAAAAACGAAACAATATGATATTGGCAAAAGTCCTCCATCAAGGTCACAATGTGTTAAAGACAAAAACAAGGAACATTTTGTGTACAGATAAAGCTGACAGGCTAATCCCATTAAGCCTGAGTACAACAGTGCTGATATTGGAAATAAGGAGGATGAAAAAGCAGATCTATTATCCTAAGCTCTCTGAAATCGCTTTCTCGATCGATAGATCGGACTCCCTGCAGAGAGGCAGGAGCCTGCATTCCTCCTCCGGGATTTGTACGAACAGAAAAACACCTCAAGCTTCTCACAGCCCACATGTTATTCTGAACCCACTGAAGGCATTGCAGCACTAAAGTCTGCGCTTCTTTCTGTTAGGCTCCCCCCCCTCCAGTAGGTAAGGTATGGTATATAGATTTCTCTATGCTGATTTCGGTGTTTGTACGTACATGATAAAGTCCTGTTTAATGTTTTGTGATTAATTATGTGAATAAGGAGCGAGTGACAGGTTACTCTAACCACCTTTACAGAGTCATATGAACTTTACATAATAATCAGATCTGAGATCTTTTAGACACTTCACACATTCTTTCACACACTTTGCCTCAAAGTTCATTTATGCACTACAGCTTGGGATTATGCCTTCTCGTGTGTAACTCAACACTGCAAAGAGGAAACTGTCTCGTTCCTTTTCATGCTTTATTTTATTTTTTCTTGGTTCATATTAATCAGTTATTTTCATGATTTTTCTTCAGATGGGATTTTTCACAATTAATTCAATTTCACAAGTGATTATTCATTGAACATGATTACATTTCCATGCCTTTTCAAAGGATTCTTTTATTCCTCAAATAATTTGAAACAATTTTTTTTACATTATTTATTTTCTTCAGATTTTTTTTTAAAGATGAAATTTTTACAGGATTTATTTTCTTTAATGTGATTTTTGTATAGATTCTTTATTTTGTAATTTCATTATTGTTCCTGATTTAAATCGCATGCATTTATTTTTACTTGTACTGTATAATTCCATATCTTCACCAGATTTTTCTTTAGTTATTTCAAAGATGAACATGCTTTACAACATATATGTAAAGTCTATATATGAAAACCAGCTTATTTTCAAAAAATTCCTGTATTTTCATGTGATTTCTTTTTCTTTTTTTTAACAAGATGAACTTTTCACTTTATTTGTTACAATGTTTACTTTATTCCCGTATGGAATTCATTCCAAAAAATGTTTGATTTTCATTTGATTTGTTTTTCATAATTCTGCCTTTTTAAATATACTGTATGATTCCTTTACTGAGATTGTATGAGATTTCTACACACAGTTTTTATTTCACATTTTTCTCACTATGTACTCATTTAATGGTGTGATTTCTTGCACATTTTATTTATTTTTAAGCAGCATTTAAAAAAAAAAGACATTATCATGTTACAAGTCAATTTAATTCCCCATGTGCAATTTCACTGCAAAACATATTGAAATATAACTTCATGTGTATAATAGAAGTGAAATTGACAGAATTTTTCTTTAAGGGAACCAACACAAACATTTCATTAATAAACAGGACAAATCCATATATAATCATGTATTTGATTACTGAATGATTTAACAAAGTGCAGATGATTGGCTGTGTAGTCAGACTCTGTGTCGTCAGTCAGTGAAATACAGGCTGTGATTATGCGTCTGTTAAGCAAAGTGTGTACTTAACCTGAAAGAGCTTGAAACAAACTGAACACCAGAGTGGTAACAACAAAAAGGGTGTGACAGTAAAACATGCACAAATCCAGGTCTCTCAAATCACACTCTGCTCTCACAACAGCATGACTAATACAGAAATAGATGACACACGCTATGAGGAAAGCTAATTAGCAGTTAACTGCTTTTATATACAGTACAGAAGATCAACAAATCCTGTGTTTATGCTGGCTGACAAATATGCAAACTTAAATCCTGCTTCATAAATGTACATCAAAGAGAAATTCACCTGAGAATATTTCAGCACTATAAAATATTTTTCTCCTACTAAATTGTAAACAGCTCATCAAATATATAAAAACACATTATAAAGACTTTAGTTAAGTTATGGAAATCAATTTGTTCTGATTTGATATGATTTAGTTCCATACCCCTAGTAATAAATGTGGCAGAATATTAAAAGAAATAAGAGAGTGACCGTTTCAAACGCCAGTGCTTAAATAATAAACAAAATAACACAATAATGAGCTTGTTGAAAACATTTTATTACACAGGAATTCATTAGAACGTACAGTAAATGTGTAAGCTCAACCTCATTGGTTCTGCAACCCCTCCAAAAAAAATCATAAATATTCAACATTTATAATTATAATTTGTTCCAACATTCAAAGCTGTAAATTTGTTATAGCTACATTTTCATTTAAAAAGATTATATTTACAATAGGGAAGGAATTGTATTTGGCATAATTACAACAACAATATTATTTAATTTACAATTCTTTTCAAGCACTGATTTTCTTGTGAAGATTACGTTCTCAAAAAAAAAAAAAATTATCCAAGATTGTAAAAAAAAAAAAAAAAAACAACAACAAAAAACAACAACAACCAGAACAATGTTTCATTTCCCAGAAATAAACAGAAAGAACAATGTAGCACTGAAAGAGGTGATCAATATTTTCCATTAAATGCTCAGGAATCGATGTCTAAGCTTCTGTTTATTTGCAGCACACAAAAACCACCTCTGATAGGACTGCTATAAATGTCCAAATCAGCATGTTAACTAAAGTTCCTGTGTAAATGATTACAAAGGGCAATAAAATGTACAGTAATATATTGATTCAATTATAAATAGGGCTGTGACAATATACAATAAGGTAATTTTGAAAGATGAGTTAAATTTGTACTAAATACACCATTACTTTGAAAGATATTATTTCGATTTAGATCAGTGGAACTGCACAAGCTCCGCATAAGTCTCAGCTGACCTTTGGAATGCATTTTTTCACAGAACGAGGGTTGTGGAATTTGTGCAATTTTATTTACATCATATTTGTGTTCTGGGTGATGAGCTTTACAATCAGTGTGCAGCGCAGGAAAACCTATAATGACTAAAAAAAAAAAACCTGACAGTCCAAAAATAAAAAAGCACTGTACTGTGTGGTTAAACCGATTACTAATTGATCTGTGATTGGTTTACTCAAACTGATGATGGATTATGGAATGGTTACAGACTCCTGTCACTGCTCTTACTGTAATTATACCACAGCGCTCGAGTTCTCACATCTTTTTGTTCAAAAGGTGCCGATTAATTTCCAGGAGCTATGGCAGTAAAGCTGTGTATAAGGCAAGTGATTGTGAATGGTACTTCACTTGTTAGCTGTAAAGTCTTCAGGATGGATGGCTTTGCTTTCCCTTGCTAACAAGCTGCATGTTTTTTGTCTTTATTAACTTCATGAGAGGGGGGGCTGATCTGAAAGATAACTTGCATTATAGCAGGTATAAGCAATCATAACAGAAACTATATTTTTCTCCCCAAAACTCCACACAATTAAAAGTGGGGGAAAAAATGACAAAAAAAAAAAATAATAAATTTTGGTAAAAGTAATTTTGCATCAAGCCAAATCACACCACCAGATAACTGATTTGTTTTCCCCTAAAATTAAGCCCATTCATTCTTTTGTCCCTTATGTAGTTTATTCCTTAAAAGTAACTGATGAGCTGAAATGAGCTTCTGGGAGGCTGTGAGGGTTGGTCTGAGAACTACTGCCATAAAATCATAATTTAATGAGGCTATATAAAATTATGCATTGTGTAGATAAAGGTAGAACACCTTGATATAAGCAGAAATAGTAAAATGATGTGTGATGTATAATGTGATAATTAATCATTAATCTGATATATTGTCACAGCCCACACTGGAGTCCGGTGTTTGAAACCTTCAAATGAACAAATTCCTAAAATTGCTTCTGGCCTTTTTCAGTGAGATATGGTAACTTGGGAAAATTTCAACAGTTTTAATTGGTGTAGTTTGTGAATAGCACATGTAATTGGCATAGTAGAACGTTATTACGAAGAATGGCAGGCTTTGTTTCTGTAAAGGCTTGAGCAATTTAATATTTCAATATTAATTTAATAAAAATAAAAAAAAGGACACTATGCACTGCACCTTAATTAGGCCATCTCCTGCTGTGCCCATGGGCAGATGCTTCTGCCTTCAGCTCTTTTGCTAAATTTTACTCAGGCAGTGTAACGTTAATATCAGTCCGTCATGGCATATCCAGTTATACCACTAACTAACTTTAAAATAACTAACTTTTTAAAGGAAAAAAAATCCACAAAAAAAAAATAATAAAAAAACTTCTTAAACTTGAACTGGAGACTGCACATACAGTACAGCATGACTGACTCTGCATGAACACAGTTTGCCCTGTTCCTTTGGCACAATACCTGGTATACTACCTCAAGCATTCGAATTGTGTGCTTAGGCTTTAGTTCTGAAGTGTCAGTGCTGACCAAATCATGTAAACCATAAACCACCTCCTAAAAAGTAGGTAATGGATGAATGTTTTGTATAAACTAATTACTGTTCCATCTACAAATCTACAAGACCATGACCTAAAAGATGCTCCTGCACATGGATAAAAGAGCTTGGTGAACTGGACACCTGAAAAAGCAGCCTCTTTTATGAGTCCCAGTGCGCATGGACAAAGCCATGGATATTGTCTAGTGCCTACACGGAAAGCTGAATGGAGGCCATTAGCACCTCTGAGCCATTTAAAAAAGGAGACTGTACTTAAAATGTACTTAGAAACGTGCATTACCAAATGGTAAAATATTCTATTTTCAATACTTAAGGCAAAACATACGTTTCATATCAGTATTTACACAATGTACTGTAAAAATGCCCTGGTACTCAGAGCAAGAGCATCTTGATCTGTGATTGCTGAAAAGTGCAGGAACTAGCGGTAAGATGCCTGCCATATATCCTACATACCCAGTCTGTCTGTTATGTAAATTGAAGGTTTTGGGTTTATCAACCCAAAGAGAGAAAGTGCAATTGGTGGTGCATGGTATTTTTTTCCCCCCCAGCAGCATTAAAGCTGAGAGACTTTCCTGGGAAGGGGACGGGGTCTCGGCGGCGGCTCTACCGGCTTAACGCTGCGAAGCTGGTGGGGTTTTGGTGGAACGGGTGGAGCATCAGCACTTATGGAAATGGAAAGGCTGTGAGGAAGGGGCACCGGTCGGCGTGGGTTGCTGCTGTAAGGGGGTGGAGTCTTGTTCTCTCGTCGGAAAAGCTCATCTGAGCCACTTGAAATGGAGGTGGGGAGGGCGTGGTCGGTAGAGGGTGTGACTTCCGTGCCCGAGGCTTCAGAAACACTGCAGCGGCTTAGAGAGGAGATGCCGCTGCTGTAGCTGCCAGAGAGCACTGGGGAGTGGGGTACGAGTCCTGCTTGTGGGCACTCTGTGGGCGAGGGTGTAAAAGGAGGCACAGAGTGCTGCGCACACACACACACACACACACACACACACACACACACACACACACACACACACAAAACAAATGTCAAGACTGTAAACAATCAGATAACAGATGATAATTAAAAAAAAAAATTCAATAAACTGAAACAGTGAGTTCATATGTAAATATATATGCCTCCTCAATGACTGTTGCATGTTATCAGCATAAATACACTTGACTGTGGAAAGCTGCAGAGTTCGTAAGAAACCATGCCCAATCGAACAGCACCACGAAGATTAAGGAGCATTCAAAACAAGTTTGGGACCGACTTCTGGGGGAAAAAACTATCATTTAGGTTTGGCCTTCACATCAAGTTTTTTTTTAAGGTAATATAGCACAACTGAAACTCTAGAAGAGTTAATAAATAAATAAATAAACAAATAAATAAATAAACATGACCTACACATTTATCAGATAAGCAACTATGGGGTGAATATTTATCAAGTATTGTATAATACCAATCTACAGCGACCTCTTGCAGGATTTAAATTCAGACCACTGTAACTTTACGTTAACTCTAGCAAGTGAAAGAACATATTTGCTATACAAGAGCACAGCAAGACATCATTTGAACAAAAATATTACAGATTATTCAGATTGCAGTAACGCAAATAAAAGTTTTAAATAAACAATAGTACCACAACCTGTGGTATTTGCTGTCCCACAAAACATTTATTCACAACCATAATTGCTGCCAGCCTCGAATTTAAAATGATTAAAAACTAAGCCGAGGACTCGTACATTGCTACTGTACAATATAAAACCGTTTTTTAAGTACAGTAAAACAAACGCTTAAGGAATATTTTGCATGTATATAGTTTCGACCATATTCGACAGAAGTGCCCTAAAATGACAGTGAATTTAGGATAAAACATCTCAGTATAATATTAAAGACAAGCTTGTGTGGATGTGAAAATTTTGAGATGAAGGAAAGATCACTGTTTAAGAATTTAACTAACACCAAAACAAGATGTGTTGCACTAGACTGGATCTACCACTGAACTCGTCAATTAACAACGCTGCAAAAGGAAATGTCCCTTAATCATAAAACATAATTAAGCATAATTCTACAGCACCGTTGAAGCATTTTAGTAGCGAAATACACAACTGCACACCAGTTTCAGAGAAATGTGGAACATTCAGTAGAATTAAGACTTCTAAAAAAAAAAAATGCAAAAATTCTGTTTTACATACAATAATCAGTACAGTCAGACCTACTGCAGAGAAAGCCTTCACAATTAATTTAGCGAGTGTATACCCAGACATTTTGATATCCACCCACACATTAGTCTTTATAAATGATGCATACTGTATGAGATTCATAATTTAAAACAATTTTAGCCAATCCAATTCCAAAGTGCTGTTCAGAGGTTTTCATGGCACTCAAATACACTCAACACTGTTGTCCTTTCACAGTCTGCAACCTGTGAACTGAGAACTCATTTGAAGAGCTCTGTGCGAATTCTGTGTGTGTTTTACAGTGTGTTCACTTTACAACAAGCATGCAGCATACATAAACCTTCATCATTATTCACCACTGTCTCAGAATAGAACATCACACACCTTTTCCATTTCCCTCTGTCCTTTTTTAGGTAGCACAGAATAAATCAGTGATTAGTGATAATCTGACTTGCAGAAAGGCTGGACTGAAATCAATACACACTACTCAATGAAAACACGACATGGGGGGGAAAGGGCACGATTATTGGCTCCGAATCAAATGAATTCCAACATCGCACGAAACTCTGATTAGTCAGAGAAGCGGAGGATTGCAGTGGCTTAGAGACTTCCCATCCCCGAAAGCAAATATACTCCTTTACACAATGATGTAATCTTCCTGTTCATACAGCAGAAAGGATTTAAGAAACTACATTTAAGAAGACATATCACCTTTTTCGAGGTGTAGCTACCATGAGAATTAGTGTGCGCAGGTATTCAAATACTAAAATTGGTGTTTGGTTAATCGTTATGCTCAGCATGCGCATGAAGTCAGTGAGGAAATAAGAAAATCTATGTGCTGTAGTGTTTTAATGTTTTAATGCAGTGAAAACCACCGCAATTCAATCCGACTGCATTCAAGAAAAACCTCAAGCCTGAAACTACAATAGACATAAATCAGGTCCCTCAGGTTTGCCAATTTACACCAGTAGCCAGCCTGCATGTCACAGCTGCTCAAATTCTCATTTTGCGGTGTGCTTGCATGGAATATTTGCTTGGGTTTTTATTCAACACTTTGGTACATATAATGTGCAAATATCTGCACTACCAATAAGATTATAATAAAGACTCATTGCAATGGAAGGTTTGTTAACCCAATATATTTTTGCGTTAACAAACAAAAGATATTTTTGGCACGTGTACTGTTACACCAGGGATGCAGGCTGAAATATTGACCTGACGTTCAGTAAAAGTTTTGTAGTATGTTGAACATTTCTCTATGTTACGCATTTCAAAAACAAACGCATCCACTACAAAAAGGATAGAATTTATTTCACCACATGAAAGACAAGTTCTTCCTTTCTCTTCAAGCAGATAACCAATATGCATTTACTAATCCTTATAAATATTCATAAAATTAAAAGTAGGCAGAAGGGTCACTACTAATTAATATATCTTAAAGAAGGCATGGGAGTGTGTACACTTATTGGGGACGGTCATGTACAGCTTTTACAAACTCGTATTTTCTTAGTGCGATGTATATAAAGAAACTAATATTTTAAATCATGGTCGTTTGTGTTTGACCTGCTGCAAAGTTCTAGTTGTTTGCTAATTCAAATATACTGTGCATAGTAACAACACAGTAAGATTATAGAGTGCGAACTGGTGTCATCAGTCTCATTTACACCAGTGGTAACAAACCCTGGTCCTGGGGAACAACCTGTCCTGCCCATGTAAGTGTTATCCATGATCTACCACTCCATGCTACTGATCTACACCATTCTGAGACTAATCTGATTTTACTGGGTCACATTCCAGATCAGGCAATTCCACTATGCTTTTCACAACAGTGATAACAAAAGGATCTGAGTGAGTATCAATAAAAAACACAATTTAAAACTCTAACAATATTAAACCTTTTTCCAGGGAAAAATAAATAAATGAATAAATAAATAAATACCTACCTTGTGTGGTGACTTTGATACTGGACCTGGTGACTGTGATCTCATATTTTTAGCAGGAGAGCCTGTTTGAAAAAATGCATAAATAATCCTCACTTATTTGGCATAAACATTTGAGACAATTATCTTTAGCCATCAGCCACATGGCCACAGCCATCTTGGAAGGAAGGAAACATATTGCTATATGCTGTCGGTTCCTGCTAAGTGGTTTGCACATCTGCCAGCTGTTATTTTTCAAGAAAACAGGCTCCATTAAAAGCCCCCACTTTCAAAAGACAGGGGGACAGACAACAGATTATGGTCTATAAACTGCTTTCTATCTAGGTTGTGTTGAAAAACGATGCGTGCTTCGTTAGTGGAATACTTCATAGGTCAAGTCCAGGATTTTAGGGTAAGACTGTCAATATATCCGTTGTTTTCAAGAGCTACACTGATGTAATACACAAGATACTTCATATGCTAAAGCTGTAACTGACATTCCAGATCCAACACCACTGAACAGATGAACTAGATCACCTGCTTTGAGGCGTCAGTTACCACAATTTTGTAACTATGTATTCAGGAAAATTTAAATAGAAGTATTTTTTTTACCCCCTGATTCACCTATGCTTGGTAACTGCTTTATACCTGTCAGTGTTGTGTTGGATCTAGATCCTAACCTGGGAACTGTGGGTGAGATGTGGGAATACACCCTGGAAGGGACTTCAGTCCATTGCAGGGAAGCATATACACCTAGGGACAATTTATACAAGCCAATTCACCTCCTAGAATGTGAAGTAGTAGGAAACTAGATAACCTGGAGGAAACCCAGAGGAACATGGGGAGAACATTTGCCCCTTCTAATACGATGCCAGATAATGGCACCTTTTGATATGAAGAAAGGACTGCTAAATATTAGAGCTTTGAAGTGAATTAAATGACTACCAGTGATCAAGGAAATAATAATTTTTGCTCATCTCCTGAGCCGAATTTTTATTCAGTAATATTGAACCAGACAGTCACTGAAGCAAATGTAGTGAAAGTCTGTAGAAGTAAACCTTTTTAAAGTAAAGGGAAATGTCACTTTGTTGGTTCACAGCTTATCTGACAGCTAAATTGAATATAAATGGTGAATTTTCATTGCATACAAAAATTGTGGTATTCTACAAGCTGCTGTTTTAGGACCACTGCTGTTTTCCCTTATATATGTGCAACTATTTGTGAAAAATTGCAGCCCATTGCTACAGTGATGACATGCAAATGATAATCAGCCAAATGAAAGACAGATTTATTTTTTAAATCAATTCTCTCCCCAATTTAGTCATTTAGTCCCAATTCCCATCCATCTTCAGGGCACTCTCACATCACGTGATCGAGACCTACCAGGATGGGCAAAGGCTATCTAACTTCAACATGGACGCTCATAGGTGTAAACCCCAGCATCACCAAGCTGCCACAGTTGGGCCATTGAGCAAGGACCTCAACAGTTAAATGCTCAGATGTAAAATGAGATAAATAAGGGCATCTGCCAAATGCCATAAATGTAAATGAATGCAAATTTTCAAACTGCTGCTCATCCGGCTTCTCTGGCTGCATGGTTGCACTGACTGGCTATGATTGATTATGCTTTCTGGGACTCCCGGCTGAATGTAACCGAGATTCATAATTGAGATCTACAGATTTTTTGCTGCACCACTCACGAGCCAAAGTCAGCAATTTAATGTGTTTTGAATGTGTAAGGATATCAACTTCCTCCTAGTTTACACTTTAAAGAGATGCATTATGATGTTGTTCTTCTTAAAGCTACTATTCACTGGATTAAAAACAGATGTGGTCCTAAAACATTATGATGAAACATCTATTTAAGAAACTTCAATAAGTGTGTTAATTAATTACGATATAATGCTATGCTAGGAAATATTTCTTTTAACACATCTACAGTAGCTTGGAGTACTGCAACATGTTGAATGCATGATACTCCCCGATGCCGTCTCAAGATGTTTTTCTGTAACACTATTATTTTACCCAGATGTCTGCTTTGTAAGAATAAATGTTTCAAAATTGCTAATTACAAATAAGGTTAAACTGAACTCAAAGAGATAAGCCAGGTGCTAAGTTGTGAAAATGGGGGAAGGACTGAAAGAACCAGAGCAAGAAAAAGGCAAAAGCAAAGGCAGGTTGGAATGCAGAAGTTTTAGATCACCATTGGAGGATTTAATTAAGCCTAGAGGTGTCATGCAGATTAGAGAGCGATGCTGTGAGAAGGCTCATCTCTTCAACCAGGATTATATCATGAGTGAGAGCAACCGCAATCCCTTTAAAGTAGTTCCCCCCCAACACATGCAGGTCAAATTTACTTTCAGATTCCAACTGAGTGATCCACTTAAAACCCAAAAGTCTTGACTGCACAAGAAAATATAAGACCTTTTGAAAATATTCTTTTACTGGATGAATACTAAACAAAGACTAGCAGAAAGGATAGAGTAGAGATGATGTTAAAGATCGTGAGAAACCGGGAAGAAGACAAACCTGATGGTAGATCAAAAGTCAAGGGGTTACAAAAAGTATTAGTGTTGGCAAAAGTGGACGGTTTTTTCGGCGGTTTATTTTTTACTTATTTTCTTTTTTTTTTTTTACCTGAACACGGCAGCCTAGGAGGGACAGGGGGGCAAAACTGCTTTCCGACAGAGTCAGAGAACGTTGTGTCAAGACTCCAGCTGCTTGGGGCAGGTTTGACCACTTTCACACACAAAACATGCAGCTCTAGTCAGTTTAGTAAGCTTAGCACTATCAAAGTCCAACAGACCACAGTGATTTCTTATTTACAACTTTCACAGAAGAACTGCCACAGGCATGGTTTGCTACACATCAGGTAAATATGGAAAAACACGTTTTGCTTTTTTTTTTTTTTTTTTTTGCATTGGCTTATTGAATGTGCACTTGTCACAGGAGACCTACTTCCACTTTGATGCCAGGTTAATAAAGCTTTGCTCATTTTAAATTCAATTTCTGCTTCAGTTTCTTCATTTCTTCTAACCTTCACCAATAGTTCAACGAAAGCAATCGAAACACTGGCCTTTTTTTAAATTAAACAAGGGAGTATCTCAACTAGATTTAATGAATTCCCATTGGAATATACAACAATGGATCTCTACTTTGGGCTCTACCTTTTAAAGTACATACATCTACAGTTAAGAATTTATAAACAGATATTTGATTTGAAATCAAATATTTATTTGATTTCTGATTTTGAAACCCAACTCAGAGAAAAATATAGGCTTGCCTCTACACCCACATGACGCTAAATCCAGGTTTCAATGAGAAAAGTAGATAAATGGCTGAAAGTATTAAAAATTCCTCCCTATATTTCAATAGCGATGACAGCAGCACTGAGGCACCTGGGTGAGTCGGTCACAATTACAGCTTCCGCAAGTAACAGGGATTGTATAAGAAAGTTGAGCTGTCAGCTACCATCAAATCAAGCTAAGTAATCTTCAGAACATTTCACAAAACAATGCTTTCAGCCATACTGAGACCCAGAGCATGTAGGAGTGTGTGTGTAGGAGAGAGCAGTACGATAAATGTGGCTCACCTTTGTCTGGAATGGAGATGTTGGGATCGCTGCGGGGCAGAGAAGCGTCACCTGCCGGATGCGGGATTGTCCTCTGCAAAAGAGGCACAAGAGAATTCTAATAGAAGCCATAAACTATTTTTAATCCCTCATCTTTTTATGTCAACTTTTGTTAACAAAAGTAGCAATGGAAACTATTGCATGAAACTGCTAATATGTGAGTATAAAGTGCACTGCTACAGTATTTATGTCTTATAGTAGGGTACCTACTTCCCTGTCTGAGGTACATAAAGATATAGAATATTTATGCCAGGCTTATTTAGTGTATAAAATGGCAGGTACAGTTTTTACAGCGCACAAAGTCCATTAACATGAACAGTAATATGCTGAAAATACGCTCACCAGCTACTTTATTAGGTACACCTGTTCCAACTGCTCGTTAAATACTGTATATCTAAATATTTCAGTCAATCACATGGCAGATTTTGAATGCTTTTAGGCCTGTAGGCACGATGAGGACCTTCTGCTGAAGTTTAAACTGAGCATCAGGATGGGGAAGAAAGCTGATTTTAGTGACGTTCAACTCTAAACTTGAACTTTTGGTGACAGACGAGCTGGACTAAGTATTTCAGAAACTGCAGATCTACTTGAATTTCCACACACACGCCCTTCTTTAAGTTTACAGACAATAGTCTGGTCTGAAAAAGAAGAAACTATCCAGGCAGCAGCAATTCTTTGGACAAAAATGCCTTGTTGATGCCAGAGGTCAGAGGAGAATAGCCATACTGGTTCAAATAATATGAAAGCAACAATAACTCAAATATTCTTTAATTTAAGTCAAGTCATGCATTTCTGAACGCACAACACATTGATCCTTGAAGCAGATGGGCTAAAGCAGCAAAAGCCAGCTAAGAACAGAAAATTGTACTTACAATTACAGGTTACAGGTTACAGGGGCTCACCAAAATTGGACAAAAGAAAATGTTGGAAAAGTGGAAAAATGTTGCCTGGTCTGATGAGTCTCAATTTCTGCGGTGACCTAAACAATACGAATGCATGGATCCATCCTATCTTGTGTCAACAGTTCAGGCTGCTGCAGCAGGTGGCGACAGTGTAATGGTGTGATTGACTTTGGGCCCTCCTTAGTACTAAAGTACTGTTTCTGACCATGTCAATCCCTTTACGACCTCAGTGTACACAACTTCCATTGGCCATGTCAGAAAACTAAAATACTTCAAAATTAGCTGCTTAAACATGACTTGAGTACTCGCTGTACTTAAATGGCCTGTAGGGTCACCAGATCTCAATCCAATAGAGCACCTTTTACGATATGGTGGAGCAGGAGATTCACACAATGAATGTGCATTTAGACAAATCTGCAGTAACTGTATGAGGTCATCACGTCATTATGGACCAAAATCTCTATGGAATGTTATAGAGGTCTAACCCAGGACTAGCAAGCCTAAGGCTGGTTAGTGTACATTTGGTTTCTAAAAAGTGCGAGTGTGTAAAAACACAAACTATATAATTAAGAAAAAAAAAACGGTGCATTTCCACCCTAATGCAGAAATGTTTTTGTAAAAATGTTATCTTTTGCACCTGCAAGGTGATTTAAAAAGTTGGAAGATCATTTTGGGGACTGTAATTACATGAAAAATGAGTGACCAAAGAACATTTGCGAATGCTTGTTGAAGATAAAATTATCTTTTTGCTATACAATTAATATAATATTTATATACATTAGGCATTTATGTTGCCAACAAAATCAGTGTTTCTCAAAGTAATGCGCAATTATTCCTCCCATACTGCCAGTGTTTGAAAGCTTGTTCATTGTGAACTGTTCTTTAATTCTTACCATATTTTCACATAGTTACTGTACATTCGAGTTTTGGTTTCAGTTTAATTCTTACAGGAGTATGTTTGAGATCGCAAATTGCCCTAGGTACTGAGGACATAAATAGCACATAAAAAATACCTCACTGGCATCTTGTTCCCTGCTTCTACTATGCATATGACATAATTTCCACAATTGTTTCTTGCAAATCTCCTGCGACACCCCCAGCATCAACTCACGCATTTTTTTTTTGTTTATCTATTTAGAGGTTATTTACTGTCTTTTTTAATAATACAATTGGCAGTGTTATTGTGTGCAAATGTGAAAACCAACACCACTTAAAACAGAGTAAACTAAGAAAAAGACAAGCAGATACTTGTGAAAATTTAGTGTGTATTCCGTATAGCAAAAGTATTTGTGTTTCTAAACAGGCTATTTTACGACACCCACATAGTTTAATAGTCCACAACAGTACATCTGCGCACAGTGTACAAAGTGTTCGCTACCTTTTACCAGAGACAGGTTTCTGATCATAGAACTGTGAGTTGCGTATTTTTGGTTTCGTCCCAGCAGTAACCCCAAGACATGACAGGATACAATTGCACTAGCACAAAAGACGCTGTCTTATAACTACCAGATCAGTATGACTGCTGTACTGAGTGCAGTGCAAAGCTGGTAAGTGATGATGGATGGGGTAGAATGGGACTGACAAATTATACATAGCTCTACAAGATAAGAAAGTAATTGTTCGCCCTCCAAGTGCTTCTATATCGGCAAGGAATATAGGTATTTTGTACCTAATAAAGAGTAGACAAGAATCAATACACTGAGCTGGCATTTTGTACTTAATAAGAAATAAGCGCAACAAAGTATTACAGAATTACATTCGATACGAGGTACAAGGAGGTGGTGTAAATATTTTGCAGTTAAGGCTGGCTGAAAAAAAATAAATATATATATATATATATTAGACAATACGTATATGCAATATATTCACCTGTGTGGTATCAAGTGGATTGGGAAATACGGCGCTGCAAGGTCTCTCCCTTGGAGAAAGGCAGGAGTTCTCCCGGACATGCTTGTGCTTCTCTGACAATTGAGGTGAGCCTGAGAAATATTAGGCAGAGGTAAAAATGAGCCATGCAATACACTCATGTACATGACACACAGCCATAACGCCCCCTCTTTGCACCGCATTTCCTGCCTTGCTAAGTAGGCAGCGCAGGAGCAATATCCCTCTCCTCACGTATCCCTCCTGCAGGGGTGAGAATTGGCCTCCGATAGTGACAGACGGCTATTTGGCAGTGAGATGGAGTTCCAGACGGATAGAACAGCTCGTGCTCTCTCTGTTCCATCACCGGGGAACAGCACTCACGTGCCACTTCACCTCAACATGATAGCCACCAGCCACAGAGTTTGGACACTGCTGCCTGTAATTCTCCTGGACACATTACAGGCAGTCTGAGCTTTAGTGAAAGCAGGAGTAAAAGTGGCTGCCGAGATGAGACCCATGAAGGCCGGTGTATTTCTATTTTAAAGGCCTGTTTCTGTTAAAAAGCCACCCGCTGAAGAGAGACAGATAAACGGGCACCTTGTAAACAGGTATTTTTGTGTGTTTAAGCATGTGGACATTGTGCATAAAGTCCACATGCATAAAGACTAGCAAGCCTATACACAAACTAAAAATTACCTTATTTTTTATTTTTATTAAAATAAAAATATCATGCAAGGTGTAAAGTGTTCAGTCAACATGAGTCACATTATTGGCATTAGTCTCTAAACCTCCAACTAAGGTAACATCTTTTAAAGGATTTCATTGCTCGAGTACAGTTTCAGAGGTTTGATTACCGTGCTGGATAAAACAATGACAAAAGAACAGGTGTACAAATGCTGCAATATAAAATGCCTGCAAAGTGTAATGTGTTTTAAAACAACGACTGAGTGATGTGAGACCTAAATAATGCCCAGGGCAGCATCTTATTGACCCGTAGTCACGATGAAATAATACACACGCCGAGTTCTGTGGGCATGTGAAATGTGTGTTCTTACCTCGGGCACTGGAGGGGGCTGAGCTCGTCACGTTTGGAGAGGCTGAGTGATTGGAGCTGAGACTCGAGGTAGATGGACTAGGCTGAAATATAAAAAAGAAAAAAAAAGAAATAAAAGAATAACAAAACAGCGTGTCACGAACAGTTAAACGCGTACGTGATAGACGACTGTCGAAGATGTAATCCAAGATAAAAGCTTGAGGGGGTCATTCTTATTCTAATCAACTTTATTTTTAAGCTTATACTTACTAATCTTATTGCTATTTTGAGAGGGGAAAAAAATGTGAGAAAAGATTAAGCGTGTGAAAAAGAAAGGAAAGGAGACATGAAAATAGCAAGCAATTAGGACAAAGATAAAATCAAAAGTAAGGAGTGCAATTAGGGGGGGGGGGGGGGAAGATGAAAGACTTGGAGAAGAAAGGGAGAAAGAGCATAAAGAGTTGTAAGGAGGGAGGAGGTGTAGTTAGGGTTGAGAGGGCAGGCTGATTTTGAGCCTGAGAGCTTTCCTGAGCCTGACTGAGCCTGCGTGTGTGTTGAGCTGTCAGCTAAGGAGCATGTACTGGGCCAGAGCGCTCACCTGCATGTTGAAGACTTCGTCTGAGCTTTCTGACTGCCCAGTGATGTTGCTCACTTCATTGGAGGCTTGCGATGACAGAGAGGAGGAAGAGTACCGGTTCACTGCTGGATAGCTGAGTGGACTTCGCGCACACAGACAGACAGACAGACACACACACATACAACACACATACACACACACATGAGCATGAAGAAACTAGGTGTTAGAGTTTGGCTACCATATGGTGGTTTTATATAAATAAAAAGCGTAAAAATATTTGAAATAAGCTGACATTGCAGCTTTACAATTGTTAAAAAATTGTGTTTAAACTGACAGGTTTGCAGCTTAATGGGTGGTAAATGGGAAAAGATGTGTTGCCATCATCTTGTAGCAGTGCAATGTTTTATCTTAACACTCCTACGCAGCAAAACACCCCATCGCACATCCTGAGACTGACTCCTACTCATACATATGGATCATTGGAGCAGTTAGCTAAGCCTCAATATGTTCAAGTCTCTCACCTGCGGCGGGCCACCACACGTCCTCCTTCTACATTCAAGATGTTGGGCATCGAGTTTCGACCGATCCGTGGGCTTCCATTGGGGAAGTGGATCGGACTGGCTCTCATGTAAGCTGGGAGCTCCTAAAGGATGGGCAGGGAAATATGTCATGAAAAAGGGTGTAAGAGAGATACTTACATAACTATGGAACACAGTCATCAGGCTTTCTGACCCCCTATACTATATCGGGCAGCAGTTGTGAAGTTTTACCTGAATCCCCAGGCTAGACTTCATGAGATGGAACTGATCCACCAGCTTCTTATGCAGGGGCCGCATGTCCTGTGGAACAAACTTCTCATGGACAGTCAGGCCAAACTCCAGTATTTGTGCCTGAGAGGTAGAAAGCATAAGAGGTGAGGGAGAGAGAGAGAGACAGAAAGAGAGAGAAAAATAGAGATATTTTTTAAACTATAATTCCCGCAAACATGTGTACCGTGTCATTTTAACATATTAGCATGAACGTATTTTATATTGTTATGGATGTGATGTCAAAAAAGTGAAAGGTTTCATCCAAGGTTGTTGGCTAAATTAATTTACCTTATAATGTATGTTGCAAATGACATAGAAGTAAGGGAGATTAAACGAATAACACGATTAGGAAGGTAAAGTATTGCTTTTGTGTTAAAAGATGAAATCAACACTGACCTGCTCAAACATGAGTTCTCTGAGGCGGCCAATCTTATCTCCGTCCTCTGGGTGATTCATCATGTAGTCTTTTACAAAGAATGCCTGCACCACCACACACACACACACACACACACACACACACACACACACACACACACACACACACACACACACACACGTTACTTATAATCAGTTACCCCACCCAAACATCCAAACATGATTGATGTTATGCGCATACACATCCCACACGCTCTTCAAAGCAAAAAAATGGAGGTTGGTAGTCTTTCCGTAGCCGCTGCCTTATACCCTGAAATCTTGGCAGCTAAAATAAAAGTACTGTACATAAACAGGAAATGCTTTAAAGTTCAACCAATATTTTTTTAAAGCACCTAATAATCTCCTAGTTTCGTTTCTCTTACAGGTGCCAGATAGTGTGTCATGATCCTGTTTTTTTCCCCACTGGTGTAAGCAGATGTCATTTTCGAACCTCTCGGTGCTTCATTCTGTTATAACATGCATTATTTATGCACTTTAATTATTTACTTACACATTTTACTCTTTGATTATGTACATTTTAATGCTATTTACTTCTGTCAGTGTGCCAAACAAAAGCCTTTGTTTCTTTAGAAACATAGCACAAAAAAAAAAAAAAAAAAAAAAAACCAGATGCTTTGAGGAAACACAACACTTTAATGTAATGCCATTGAGGAGAGAGCTCCCGGTCTTTTCAAAAATTCAAAGAGTGAGAGAGAGAGCAAGCATGAGGGAAACCGGAAAACGGAGCTAGATGTGTTTGCAATCTCTTCCAAGAATAATGGCTGTGTATCTCCAAAGAGCCAGCGAGAGAGGAGAAGCTGCAGGAGGGTGCGCCATCCTCCCACCGCAAAGAGTCACACAGAGCGACTTCAGTGCTATAAATCTGATATGGCATACGCTCCGGCATCACTCTCGACATCTGAGGACAAGCTAATAAACTACGACTGTTTGAACTAATTCAGACTGTTTCCCAGGCAACGATTAAGCTGCTTTCTACATCAAATGATGTTCAGGGAAGAATTACCATTATCACTGTAATTAAGTGCAAGTATTAAGGTTCATTCTGTGCCTGGCTCCACTGTGAGCCAACATAAATGACTGCAAATATTGCTTAAAAGTTTGTTTCTCGCTTGAAGATTAAAAAAAAAAAAAAAAGCACTGTCTCAGGAAATGCATTACAAAATAGAGATTATTCATAGTCTTGTTTCACATCTTTGCCGAATACAATATAATACAGATGATTTGTGAATTCACTGTTAGGGTGGATTGAGGGGGAGAAAAACATTAAAATGATTGGATTAAACTGAGAGATTTACAAATGTGAGCAGAGAAATAGATTTTTCCTTAAGGGCTGAAACTAAATAGTAGCAATAAATCTAAACATTAATTAAAAAAAAGAAAAAGTACAACCATTTAAAAACAAGCCGAATTAGAGTACTATAACAGATGTAATATTTCGACAGGAACTTGAAGCAGCACTGCATATTGAGGCATACACACACACATACGCGCTATACCTTGCCTACCTTCACACACATCCTCATGCAGGTGGGCCAGAATTGCCCCTTATTAAAACAAGGTTGCTATGCAACAGCTGTCCATCTAAATTTTCGAGAGTGGCAATTTTGACCCAGCTCAGGCTTATGCAGATTTTAAAATGTTGAACGTTTTCCCAGAGTTTTAACACCACTGTAAAGAAAGTGCTTTGAAGGCTACACTCTTCAGTCATTTCTCTGCTACACAGCATGCACCAGGAGAGTGGAAAAAACAGCAGGCTGTCTAGAAGATTCCATCAAAGAGAAGGCACTGCCCTAAAAGCTATAAACGCTAACTGCACAATTAATAACTGCAATTAATAAGGTAATGTAGAACATTCTAATGCTATTGCCTTTACAGCATGTTTTTTTTTAAATCCCTAGGGATCACAAGCCCACATGGAGTCACCTGAGATACCAACAGGCTGCGGTTTTTTTTTTTTTTTTATGTCAGCAGCGCTGTCACAAAAAAAGTAGTAAAAAAGTGATTAAACATGATTAAATAAAGTGATTACACATTATTATACTTAGAATGCATAATATATTTGCTTATATTCACTTAATCAGTGCAGAAAGCACAGAAATGAAAAATTACATTACTTGGTGTAAACTAGGTTTTAAACTCATGCAAAAATATGTGAACTATGTGACCCAGACTAAACTAACAATCCCAAATTTTTTGCTAGCGCTTAATTATGGTATGCCAGAGTTGCAAGCGTTTTGAAACACTTAAACCAGGCTCACTAACTGAAAAAGTTTATGAACCCTTGCACTACAGCAAGACCTATTCATAGGAAGTTAAGTTGAGAGAACGGGATCATGGATTTTAATTGCAAAAAAAAGTGTGCATGCTTATATACCCTTAACACCAATCTTTAACAAAGAATATCTCTTATGTTGCGTTCTTATACACTATACAATCACTAGACCACTTTGCATGCTTCCATGGTTTTACCATGTGCTCTTAATTAGTTTAGATTTCTCCATAATTCTGTTTACCAGACAAGAGCTCCTTTAAAGTTCCAACCAAATTGTCACTCTGGAGTAATTAAATCCACTACATTTATGTCCTGCTTTAGTTAACAGTAGAGGTGGGGGAGCGGGGGGGGGGGGGGGTTAAGTTATTTATCGTGATTCTTTTGTGTGGCAGTTCATGAAATCAAAATATATACTTTTTATTTTTTTATTCACGTGTTTGCATTTGAAGTAGTACAATGTTGCTGTTCCTGTATAATGCTCTAGGTGGTGCTCTAAATTATTCTCACAACAGCATCCTGTGTGGTAAGAGCAATTTAATTAGCACCACACATACGGTTCTGTGATATCAGGTGTCCCCTGGTGATTCCCATCCCTAGTTAACAGTAATTTTTATATTTCTAGGTTATTTAATAAA
The DNA here is from genome assembly GCA_011419295.1 of Clarias macrocephalus. Taxonomy (NCBI): domain Eukaryota; kingdom Metazoa; phylum Chordata; class Actinopteri; order Siluriformes; family Clariidae; genus Clarias; species Clarias macrocephalus. The sequence continues at coordinate 23,469 of JAAGKR010006904.1, forward strand.
CACTATAATAGTTGGGATCTTATTTGATGATGAGTGATATTAAATATACAAATTTCATAAGCACAGAATACTTGAGTCCATCCTAAACATGATGCGTGGCAAGATTCTTTTCTGGTTAAATTGCCACCCAATAAAAACAGCAATGCATCAATGTAAAAAAAAAAAAAAAAAAAAAAAATCTAAATCCACAGCCAAACATTGGACGTGGGTTAAGAATTTTGCACACCTCCTGGTAGCGAGCAAGGCCGCCATTCACAGCAGCATCGATTACACCGTTTAAACACATGGTGAGCGGGTTGATGTTCTGCATCTGGCGAGTCTGGCACTGCGTGATGAGCGTGCGCAGCTGCAGGTTCTTGTTTTCAATCACCTCGATGGCGTTCTCCAGCGGGCTCACTTCCACCTGCACCACGACACATAGTGGTTAAAGACGAGTCAAAGCAGGGAAGATCAGCTCAAAACTAAATCCAAAAAAAGAAGCAGGGGTGTTAAGAATCGATTCTCTCACCAGATCTCTCTTGTCCACTTCAAACCAGCGAGAGATCCCTGGGAGACTCTGCACCAGGGTCATTGTTGTCCTCTCCACCCACAGACTCTGTGGGCCAGAGCATACACAAAGCAACATGTGAGCTGCTTCTGCTCCAGGCACAAGGCATCGTAAAAAAGGATAATAACACTGGCAGTCTTACGCTGACTCATGCTTGGAAATACAATAACATCAATCCCTACGCATTCATTATCATTTCTGGCTTGACAGCTACTATTAAATGCTCTTCTGCTTATTGTATGCTGTTTGTATTGTCTATTACAATGCATTGTACATTATGCTGGCTTTTTGTAATACAAGTTATTATGTAAGGTGGTTTTGCAATATGCACAGATGCAGCTCAGTGGATTTAGACAATTCTCATGTTTAACAGTCACAATCAGTGCTAAAGGTTACCAACACTGATGCAGCATTGTTTCTCAAAATGTACAAGCTCAGATTATTCCATGGTGCACTGCAATGTACTGTACATGGCACCTCTAACTCCTCTACCCCTCAGGACTGCAAGCACTCAATTTCTACCGAAACAAAGTTTATCCTCACTTTGTTGTGTTTATTCTTGAATACTTAAATTTAATATCCCTTAGTCTTTCTCTGGACGGCATTCTCAGAAGGATTATTGGGTTTGGTTTACCTGATGCATAAAAAACAGGTAATAATGTGCAGGAAGAACTCAACGAGAACTTTAGTTACTGAAGATGAGATTCAAACAAACTGCTGTCTCCAATATAATCCTATCATCTAAATATCACCTCATCTTAAATTAGCTTCTTAATGAGATTTCTTGAAAAAAATATTACTTCATGATGAGCGAGGCAGAGTGAAACACACCTTAGTGTCAGGGAAAAACGCAATATCTGGCAGGCTAAACTGCTTATTTCAAACGTTATACCCACTAGAGGCCGCCGGAAATCTAACCCCAGTGGTAGATAGGATCCGCGTTTTGGATGTGATTTTCTGGGCTGGGTATTGAGCGAGAGATGTGGGAAATGATATTTGGAATGAGCCCGTCTCCTGGCCACTAAAACTTTAATTAGCCTCACTGGGCTGAGAGTGAATAATGCAACACATGAGAGCACACCTGAGCTCTACACACATGCTCCACACATTATAGGCGTGAATACCCGAGTCACATACAGGGAAAACAGGACAGATATCCAAGAAGGGGAAATGAGAATAGAGACAAAGAAGCAGGCAGAGAGCTAAAGCCCACCGCAGTGTCAGCCCACCTTAAACTCATTCTCCTTGTCTTTTGTGCCCTTGTGAAAAGGGCGGTCATAGCGGAAACGCCAGATGTTGTTGACTTTGTAGAAGCTCTTGATGTTGTCCGGAACGCCATCTCTTTGGAGGACGTCCTGGCTGTCTGGGATTGGAGTCACTGCGTAGATTTGCAGGTCTGAGTCAGGACTGTGTCAAGGAGTGTTACAGAGATGTCTTCCGGACTAATGATGATCAATAGATCATTGAATGCTGTTGCCAATACTGAATACAAAGTATGAACAACAACAGTGTTAGAAGTTTGATATGCACCAGTGCACCTGGTAAACAGCTGCATAGGGATCCAGACCATTTTCACACTATCCTTGCAGGAATCTTTTCTGTCCCTACACTTTCTGATTACCATAAATACAGTTACTTAAATAGGTAACTTGTTCAAATGGATGTAGTTGGGATTATATATCATAGGTTCACATACAGCAGCCCATAATATTGATGTAGAGGGAACAATATACTGTATTTGGGATGATGCAAATACTGTACATACAATTGTCCTTACAAACTGTATTAGCACATAACACATAATGCACATAACGTGCATTTCTTTTTCCTTTTAGGATTTATCTTTTAAAACTCGCTTCATCCAGTAATGATGATTAGAATGTATTCTTTTAAAAACCTGTTTCTAAAATCTCGATTTCTGTCTATTGAGAGATAGGCTTAGAATGTCTTCCCATACATAAGTCATTTTGTACTAAAATATTTTTTCCCCCTAATCCATAAATTGTTTTTATGTCCTCCAAGAATTTTATATATATACCCTTCAGGCACTTACTCGTATACTAAGAATACCACTGGTACACAGGGTTATTTCCATCCATCTATTTCCATACCTCGACCATAAGCGACTAACACCTGATGGCATATTTTGGACTTTTATCGGGATAAAGAGAGAAAAATGACATGTACAATAAACCATCTCACCAGCTCACCCAGACCAACAACCAAGACCCTAAACAGTATAGCTTTTGTCCATTTGCCAATTTCTGTCCACACATGCCACTCAGGCTCTTGTTCAGTCCTTTTGTAGTTCTGGGATTTGACTTCTATAGCAGTAACAGTACTCATTAATAGCAGGCCTGACCTGGAACTCCATACAACCTAGGCAACCTACAGACAATGCAGAAGAAAGATTGTTTTCTACATTCGGAAGTTCTACCACACCGCCCTATTGCTACACACGTCTCCATTAGCTATCCACATCAGATTTAAAAACTTGATGCTTGCCTATAAAGCTAAAAATGGACCAGCACCCACCCACCTTAAAGCACTTACCACACACTGCACCACTCTTCCTCCAATCCTCTAGCACTGTTCAGCAAGACCAACCATTTATTACTATGTGTATCAGTGTGCCTGCAAGGATTGTTTCATAGTCGTCCGAACACCTTCAAAAATTTTTACCTCACTTCAGAAAATGCATGCAGCTGTTTTACACCACACAAAAGTTTAAATATGAAATATCTGAAGAAATATCATGGACATGAAATATTGTAAATGTCCTTACTAGAACTGCCAAACAGGTCCTATCTTCTGTGCATATGTGCACATGTTGAGTAAACAGTGGGTCACGCAGCATATCCATGAGAACTCATCAGCACAGAAATATGAATTAAGTATGGCGGCAATTCAGGAAGGGTACTGATTAATTGCTTGCAAGGATAACAAAGCACCAGGCTAATGCAGTTTGACCGCTCATGTCTGCACTAATTGCACTCAAGAGAAAGAACCACATTCGGCATGCTGCAGCCTTCAACATATTTGTCCCGCCAACCGTGCATGATTGTGTCCACTGTCTGGCGTCTCCTGTAGCCAGCTTGCAGTCACAGTGAGACAGAATCGATTTTATGCCACCGAACAGACATGCATTTACAGCAGTAATCCTGAGCTTGCACAAAATCCCGTGTCCCATCATCACAAGTGCCACTCACACCAGAAAAGCACGAGCAAACACAGCTGGGACTTATTTTATACTACATACAAACATCTGGTCACATGTAGAGCTTGTAAATAATGGAGAGATTAAATCTGCAACAGTTATTATTTTGTAGTGTGTGTGTGTGTGTGTGTGTGTGTGTGTCCATGCATTGGTAGAAGGATACACTGGGCCTCAGCCTGGTAGATGGTCTGGTCTGGATGGTTAGCATGTTGCATGGCAATAGCATGAGGAAATTCGTTGAGCATCCTCTGCTGGAAGGCTTCCAAACGCTCATAATCATGACCACGACATACAAACTCCTTATTCTGAAAAGCACACACGCACATGTGTAAATACAAACACCAACATTTTGACAGATCAAAGGAGTAAGAGTGCCACCAAGTGGATGCGAAGGCAATAAAAGATGACACCGTTGACTGTGAAATATAGTAATAACATGGGGAAAGCTGCAGTCACATTACACAAACTTTATAACCTGACTCACATTTAGATCTGGAGACTTTTTAGGGAAGAACATTTTAAAAAGCGAGCAAGATGGCCTCTTAGACCTATACATCAAGAATTATTTTCCAATATGATATTTAAAACTTGGCAGTGTCTTAAAACCTGAACACTTTTTTCAAAAGCTAATATCATTAGTGTCATTCCTAGTTTTTATTGTGTGTTAAATAATTTTACAATAACCTCAAAAATCTACAAAAGTGGAATGTTAAAATGGAAAATTTGTGATACTCAGACTACCTACAACTGAAATATTCCAGCAGTGTATCCAAGGCTTTAGGAATTTACTGCCCAAACAGTATTTTAAGCTTTTGGGAGGTTGCACTACATACCCGTAAAAAGAAGGGAAACTTTTTCCCATAAAAGCCAACTCGGAAGAACTCGGGCTCCAGTCTCTGCTGGTCCATTATTTTATCATAAAGGGAGGCCTCCAGCATCTGGTCATTTCAGATATTTCAGAAGAAGCATGTCAGTACACATTTATCTGAGGCAGAGCAGCTACTCTTGTGTTTCACTGTAAAATAAACAGCTTGATTTAAATATAATAATTCACACTGGGGCATACCTTCATTTTGCTTAAGTTCCTGTAATCATAGTATGCTTCATACTGATCAGCCAATTCTCGACACAGGAGGATGCCGTTCTCCCAACACTAAGAGGAAAAGATAAAACAGGTGTCACACCATGTTAACTTCCAGTGGGGGGCAGCATATGATCACCGACACAATTACTCGCAATGAAAAAGCTTTCACGGGGAACTTGGAGTATTTTGCTATGACGCTAATATTAAACGAATTTTTTTTCTTCCCTGCTGCCGGCTAATCCTTTAGCAATGATACAAACATGGCTTGATTCAGGAGTATAGAGGCAGACTAGGCAGAGGGAACAGTCAGGTTTTATTTTCATTCAAGCTGCTGCTGATGAGGGTGCTAATTATGTAAATGTCATTTTGTTGTGATGGGTAACTAATGATCTCCAACTGATATTTTGATCAGCAGGTGATGAAGCCGAAGCGATGAGATGTTTCTATGCAACAGGCAGACTACAAACAACCTTGAGAATAAAAAAGGGGAAGAAAGAAAGGAAAAAAAATAGAAAGTGCATCCCCTGAAGGTAGTGGTATGCTATGAAGAAAATAAAAATGACTGAGGTAAGATGAATACCATGCCATTAAAATGTATGTGCCCCTTCCTGATTTTCTTTGCATATTTGACACACTTAAATGATTGAATGATTTCCTTTATTAAGGGAAAAAGCTGTCCAAACCAACCTGGCCCTATGTGAAAACCCTCCTTGCTAAATCATGAATAAACTGTGATTTTTGGAAAGGTAAATTTCAGTTGCCACACCCAGGCCTGATTACTGTCTGACCGGTTGAATAAATAAAGCCCTTAAATAGAACCTGTCTGACCAAAAGCATGCTAAAAGTTATAAAACAATACATTCTAAAGAAATTCAAGAACAGATGAGAAACAAAGTAATTGCCATTTCCCAAGGCTTTGGTACTCCAGCGAGCCCTGATGATAGCCATTATCCAAAAATGGAAAAAACTTCGAAAAGTGGTGAACCTTAAGGACCCAGAATAATATCTAAAAAACTGCCGGCTTCACTTGCCACAGTTAAAGCCAGTATTAATGATTCAACAGTAAGAAAAAGACTGGGTAAAACTGCGTCCATGAGAGAGTTCCAAGGCAAAAGCCAATGCAGACCAAAAAGAACACCAACGCTCGTGGCAAAAAATATCTTGATTATCCACAAGACTTACACCAAAGGCAAATATTCTGTGGACTGATGAGAAAAAAAGTTGAACATTTTGGAAGATGTGCATCACATTACATCTGGCATAAAACTAACACAACATTTCATAAAAAGAACATTATACTAACAGTCAAACATGATGTTAGTGTGATGGGCTGAGGCCGTAATGGCAAATGGAACCATGAATTCTGAGCTCTACCAGAAAATCCTGAAGGAGAATATCTGGCTGGTCACCTCAAGCATACTTGGGTTATGCAGCAAGACAATGATCCGAGACATACTGTACCAGCAAGTCTACCTCTGAATGGGAAAAAAATGAAGATAAAAAAATGAAGGTTTTGGAGTGGCCTAGTCAAAGTCTTTTTAGGACTTAAATCTGATTGAGATGCTGTGGCGTGATCTTACACAGGAAAAACCCTCCAGTGTGGCTGAATTAAACAATTCTGAAAAAAAAGTGTATGCCAAAATTCCTCCACAGTCATGTGAAAGACTCATTGCCAGTTCAGCAAACGCTCGCCAAGATTGGGACAACCAGTTATTAGGTTTAGTGGCAATTAGTTTTTCACATAGGGTCAGGCAGGTTTATACAAATTTTTTTTCTTCAATAAATGAAATCATTTAAAAACTGTATCTTGTATTTACTAGGGTTATCATTATTGCGTAATATAAAAATGGTTAATGATTTGAATCATTTGAGTGTGACAAATATGCAAAAAAAAATAAAAATCAAGACATATCACAGACACACAAAACATAAATCACTAATAAAAAAGTGGAAAGTTTTAGGAGACTGAGGGGGTTGAGGGGGGGGGGATCTTGTTTGTGTGATGGAAGATTAGTATCAGAAGGTAAAAGGCTGGGACCTTGCCGCGGTCAAAGTTCTGGATGATGGTAAGGTGCAGGTACTCTTTCCTCTGCCACTCGCTCTGCATGGGGTAATTCAGAAACTCTCGCAGTGGCCTTTCTGACCACTCCAACAGTTCATCATAGAGCAGCAGTGTGTAAGAAGCCTCTAGACACACAAAAAGCACACAAAGTCACGACAACACACCCACCAGGCTGCAATCATTCTCTTTTCTTTTCAGCATCCACCCCACATGCCCCTCTAAAGCATCATTCGTCCACCCACACATGCCATTACCTGTGTAGTTTTGTGCTTTCAAGTGCAGGTCATACAGCTTGTGGATGTAGCGTATATACATCTCCTCCTTATTTAGCTCCGTTTTATAGAAGTTCTGCACAGAGATGAAGAGCAAAAAATAATAATAATAATAAAGTGAAGTGAGAATGAAAGAGGGAGAGACAGGTGGAGAGAAAAAGATGGACAGCTGGGCCAAGGATCAAGTGTTTTCTGCTTAATAAATAAATGAGACTAAAGATGTCCATCCGCATACCCAAGTTGTTGATCTGGATTCTTGTGTGTGGGTGAATTCAGCAAACAAAAATGTATCAAAATGCTGGGATAAAACATGATCGTTGACATGAGCAACACAAACCTTTTTTGACTTCACACTCGAAGACTAAACGAATTAATAATCCAAACCATTGCTGCTCTGAAGACGTTAAATTAGCTGTTTTACAGAAATCGGACCTTATGGGTAGGCTGTTAGGTTTGGATGAGTTTGACAGCTTGTTGTCTACAGCAGAGAGATGCAGGAAAGTGTGAAAGCCAGTGTGGGCAGACAGGTACAGCCTTAATGCTAGTGATGAGTGTAGAGAAAGAACCTCACCAACAGACTGACAGTACAGCCAATCTTTTTTCCATCCACTTCTCCAAGTTTCATACAATCCCTGGAAAAAACACACAAAAACTCCCTGACTTAAGACTGCAGAATTAAACTTCACATGCAATTATAGCTTAGCTTTTTTTCCTTTTCTATTTTTTGCATTTCTCCTTTTTAATCCGAACATAAACCACTTAACTTTGAGGGACCTCTGAGACAAAAAAAAAAAAGAAGAAGTAGGACATTCAATGCAGTATTTTTCTGTAGCTGAACATGAAAGCATGTCATGTGTAAGTAATACAACATGCTAGATGTTGTAACAGGAAAACAATCAACTCTACAGTAGGCTATAATAGATCAAATTTCCAACTATTACCAAGTTTAGATTATTAAAAATGTAGCAGAGTTTTATTTGTTTACAGGTACATTTAATAATAAGGAACATGTTCACAATATGCTAAAGTCCGGCTTTAACAAATTATACTAGCTATAAACAAATCATGTATTATTTTAGAGATCGCTTTTGAATTAGCTGTTATACAAATAAGGTGTTACAATATGATTATTATAAGCCAGTGAATTGAGTTAAAGCTGGCACTACTGAGGATGAAGTTCCCAAATGAGGATGTGTTCCCTGTTGAATCTGGTTCCTCTCAAGGTTTCTTCTTATTGACATCTCGGAGTTTTTCCTTGCCACTGCCTTCCTCAGCTTGCTCATCAGGGACAATCTGACCACTTTATATTTACACATAATACCTCACGCATTTCGAACTCATTTTCCCCAAATTTTAGTCCCTTAATCCCTTCTTGATTCTGTAAAGTTGCTTTGCAACAGGGTCCATTGTTAAAAGTGCTACACAGATAAGACTGAACTTAACTAACTACTGTCAGAGCTGCTGTTACAGAAAATGTATTAACCAATCAGATTCAAACACTGTACTATGTAGGTTCTAGTGTTCCATGATCTTGTACGCTGTAAAGTCTGCAAATGCAATGAATACGAGCACACATGGAATCTGCCATGAAATTTTTTACATGTATTTAAGGTTTCATGAAAACCACAAGAATTACACAATTAACTCAATCGAGGGATCAGTTTTGGATTCATGAATCAAGTCACACATTTTTAAAAAGTTTTTTAGGTAAACTTAAAATGTTAAATGATCGAGAATGGACAAATTTCTTACAAAACATACCAGTTTATATACTGTTAATATTAATAATGTTATTTCTTAACCATGATATAATGGTGATAAATTATCTTCTTCTACTATTGAGTTTAAAGGTAGTTGGTGTAATACCGCCTCCTACTGGATTGGTGTGGCGCAGAAGGAAAAAAAGATTTTCGCTTTGTACAGAGATGTGACATTTAAAATAAGAAAAAAGTCAGTTACACAGCATACATATTTTTAGTAGTTTTTATCACTTAAAAGTATGTAAGAAATGTACAAAAATCTCACAAACATTTGCACTAAAGATTCAATTTGAATCAAAAGAAATCGCAATGCGCTACTATTTCATTGAATCTTATTGAAGGTCTACCTATGATTCAAAGCTCCAATGAATATGTTTAAAGAACCATAAAACATAAAATTCCCTGCTAAAATTATAATTACCTTCTCTTGATTGAGAATTATTTACTTATTGCTAAACCTTTTAAGTTCTTAATGTTATATATGCGTGTGTGAGTGCGTGAGTGTTACTCACCTGTAATCGAGCAGTCTCTCCATCAGACGTGTTACTGTTGCAATTAATGAGATTCCACTCTCTCGCCATGTCTCTCTCTCGATCTTCTTTAAAAGACTGAGACAAACACATCCACAAAAATAAAAACAAGTCATTCATTAGTTCACTTTATATCGATGCACACACACACTTACCATCTCCCAATTAAGCCTTAGTCCCAGTCACACTCGCACACACATATATATATATGCACACACAACCTACTCACATACTGTATCTAACCACAGAAACAGTGAGTGGTGTGTCTTACCTAGGGTATGGACCGAACAGAGGAATTCTACTCCAGGAAAGCAGAGATGAGACAAAGTCATATTAATAGATTAAAGTCAGACAACTCACTCATACAAGTTAGTAAGATGGTTAGTACTGTTAGTGGAGAGAAGGTAAAGAAAGAAGAGAGGACATGAGTAAAGGGAGGGTGTTTAATAAATAACTCTGATATCAGAAATAATTAATTTCAAAGCTTTTAGAGAAAGAAATGAAAGACACTGGGCTCAGGCCGCTTTTAAATGTCAAGTTGAGCATATTAAACAGAGATGATATTTTGGGGATTCTTCTATTTGGCACCAGATTAAACAAACAGAACAGTGTAAATACAGCTGTGATATGCCCATAGGTTATGTGTTCAGAATCCAAAGTCACAAGCATGCATGCTCGTGTACACACACGCACGCAAATATATATATATACACATACATACACACACATACACACACATACACAAACATACACACACACACACACACACACACACACACACACACACACACACACATACACACACATACACACACATACACACACATACACACACACACACACACACACATACACATACACACAAGAACAAACTGGTAAGGCATAAGAGTCACACAATCCCCTTTATAAAATATTTAGAGACAACTACCACATGGACATCTATCAGAACCATGCTGCTAGCCGATCAAACACACACTGCCACTACACGGGTGTTTTGAGGCAGGAAGGCCACATGGCTAAAGGTTAAATAATCAGCAATAAATAATTATAATGCCAATTTATGGGGAAAAAATCCCTGTGCTGTGCATTATGTTTGTAAAGTTGGTAATGTAAGCCTGCATTGTTTGCAAAGCGGATAAGGAATCATTTTGAAAAATCCAGAAGGATTTCATCATCTATGATCGTGTACAGTTGCTACAATGGCCCGTACATGCTTAAAAAATAAATAAATACATAAATAAATAAAACGCCACCATTTAAAATCAACACCATTTAAAGTACAACTGGACACCAACAGCATCAACAGGGATGTCTCAAATCCTTTCTCAAATACCCTTAAAATATAATGTCACCTTCAAACGTACCGATACGGCAAGCCCAATGCTTTTGTTTTTGCTACACACTGAAGACATTTGAGACTAGGATCAAAAGACTACCATGAGACAAAGTGCTTTTGTTTTGTCAGTACAGTGATTTTGTAGTCAGAGTTTTGCTGCTTGATGAAATTCGGCCAATTTAGACCGGATGATAAAATGCGGCTATCATGAGTTCCATCACCAATAAAAGTTAGTGAGCCCGTTCTTGAAGCAGTTATGCAAGCCTAAGTTCCTCCAGTGTGGCTGCCAGAAGAGCTTGCATTTTTTGGATCATGGCTAGATGACCCCTGTTTCTCCACACAATTTGGCCTTTTTATCACTTTGGTGCAGGTTAATCTTGACTCCATAACTTTAAATCCTGCAAATTCCAGATTAAATCTGGCCTCCTGAGTCTTACTGCTGAGAAGTGGGTTGCATCTTATGGCATGGTCTCTATATTTCTGTGGTAATTTCACCATAAATAACCATTCAAAAGTATTAAGTATTTAAAGAATCAACATATGGGCAAAAATAAACATCTGTAATAAGTTCAAATATTTTTTGATCACTTGATAAATGGGTGGGTTCAAAGAATGGATTTTTTTAAGTTGCTTAACACATCTAGATACTTTATCTAAATCAGGAAATGAAAGATGAACTTCTGATCCATCATCAGAATCTCATCTCTCATGGAATAATTATTTCTTCTAAATAACTCTGCATCCTTTAGGTATGTTTTCAATGTCCACATACTCATATTAATGCCATGATAAGGTAACATCAAATGACTTGATCTTATTTTTAAAAAATAAAAATGCGCGCACGCACACACACACACACACACACACACACACACACACACACACACACACACACACACACACACACACACACACAAATAAAAGTAGTTCCTGGTCTGTAAACATCCTTCAGCTCTCTGGTTTGCTTGATCTCTTAGACTCACGCTAATGAGCTGATGTTTAATAAGGGCCCACCTTTTTACATTTTGTCAAAAATATTCATGTGCTGATGCGATTTCAGAGTTTTTAGTCTTGCTTTTCTGGTTTGTGAATGTGTACTACCCCTACAGGCCATTTTTAGATTTCAATTTATACAAGGATAATTTTATTTCCTTATTTTACTTGTTTAGATTTAGTGATCTGTCAAATTATTAATACAACAACTTTGAATTAGAAAGTATTGAGAATATTAACTAGACAAAACCAGTAGTTTAACAGTTAGAATGTACTATTTTTCCCCCAATACACTAACACAGCCTTTTATATACTGTATGTAGAATCATTTATAAAAACCTGTGACTAATTATAACCTGTGATTCAGCGAGGCTCACACACAATGAATGTTTAATTACTCAAGCAAGCCAAAACCCGGACAGCAACATCTTTATCTGACCAGTCCTAGATGTCTCAGTAATATACTCACTGAATACGAGAAATGAAATCAGCATATGTTCCCACTCACATGCTGTTGAAGAGCTCCCGGTAAGTTTCATCACCCTTCCCTTCAGACATAAGACTGTCGAGTTTGTCTATAAGCTTCGCCTCCACCTAAAACAGATCATCATCCAGGGTTACAGGTTAAATCCACCCATGTGGACAATTTATTTCTTACAGTGGCTCGCTGAAGCAGCAGGGGGCACTGTTGTACCTGTTTAAAATTGCCGCTTCGCCGTTGTTCCCAGTCCATCATATCATGAAAGATGGGGATCATTACGTTCCTCAGATCTGGCTGAGGAACCAGTGTGACCTCGAGAAATGGGCCAATCATGGCAGGAATGAAGTTTAACTTGTGTTCTCCTTTATTATCAAAAGAGAGAAGAGAGGTTGACATAAAGGAAGGGGAGAAAGCATTAGACTAATTTATTTAGGCCAGAGAAAAAGAACAAAAGATTACAGATTATGCAATCAATCGCGTACCAAGATTCTGCCACATACTGAAGATTTCACAGCCCATCATCACTCTCATATCGCCATACCTACACACACATATGCATTCATTAATCTAATAAATGTTAAGCCAGCATAAATAGCAGCAATACAAATGTGCATGAATATGTATTGTTAGAAACATTACATCATATCATATCCAGTGTAACACAGTACAGTTTGTTCATAGGAGAGGAGTGTTTGGAATACTGACTTTTCTAAGATTTTTTTGCGCTTGGAAGGAGAGAAGGTCTCAAGCTGAAGGCAGGGCTGGTTGATGAAGATTACAGATAGATAGAAGTACGAATCCCAGACCTAAAGTGAACATATGTGAGTGAGGATATGTTCAGATACACAAGCCTTCATCTGTTATGTAGCTGTGCGAGTAAATAACACTAAATACAGTAGTTCCCTTTGTATTTAGTAGTTTCTCGTTTCTTTTCAACCACAATTGCTGTGGTTAATGTTGTGTATGTTGACCAACAAGAAAGATGTACAATAAAAGCAGAGCAGGAGACTACAGTCGGAATCCACAGTCGGAGCCCTTTGCACTGCAACACTTACCTTATAATCAAACCTGTCATTAAGAAAGTTTTTCCTCAGAGCATCGGACAGGTAGAGAACCGTTGTGATGATGACACTGGAAAGGAAGCATATGCATCAATCAGCATGAGTGCAAGCATTACATCATCTGTTTGTTTATTTAACCTCATCAAAGCGAAATCCAGATTCGGTAAGGTACTCACTTATTAGTGACAAGCCGCATGACCGTCCAATCTTTAGGAAACATCTCGGGCCGGATCAGGATCCGGAACACGGTAAAAATCTGCAGGAGAAAATCCTGACGGGAACAAAAACAGACAATTCAGTCACAGAAAACCAGAAAATGTTCTGATTTTAACAGATCACTCAAAACAAGTGCGTGTTACTGAAAGGGACAATGATGTTTTATGCTTTTTATTTTGTATTAATACTCTTGACTGAAGCAAACAAGAAAAAAAAGTTTTAGCAAATTATGAAACATGCTATTATTTGTTTTTACTATTCTATTTAAAAGTCCTTATACAGTAAATGGCTCCAAACCAAGTCTTAACTAACTGGATCATCATATTATTTCTGTTTAATTCAAAAACCCACTGCAGCTCCGTTTTTACTGGTGTTAGCTGAACATAATGTCAGATTTATGCTTGATGCCGCCACACTGGCACAAGGGCCCAGCATGGTGTAATTATATTTATTGGGGCTGGGAGCCTTGGGTGCCATATGCTCAGCAGTTTCCAGAAAATCATGCTTAATAGCAAGTACATAAGTTGCCTCAAGTTTTAGTTGGTGCTAGTTTACTCTGTGTATGAGCACTTTTGTTTCTTAAAGCTGGGCCACTCTCACCCTCAGCTCATCTTTGCTGGTGAAACGCTGAAGATGTTGCTGGTAATGTTGGTCTCCCATCTGCTTCAGAAGAGCTAATAGGCATGACACAAACTCCCCCTGAAACACAGATGCATGTACACAACCAGTGTCGCTGTTAGTTTAAAGAAAAGAAAAGAAAAAAAAAAGTTGACTACATCATCAATAAATGGGATGGTAGTACATTTCGCCTGAGCTAACATTAAACCCCTATGTTAAAAAACAAGGACTTCATATATAACCATGCGTTAAAACGCATGCATTTTTCTCCCAGTACACACCTCTACCCTAATGAGACTAAACTTGTATTTGCCCATCCATGTATTACTGTCACTTCACTAATCAGACCACACAGGGTCATTTTCTTTATTAATCTATAGTCTCTAGTCCACTCATGTGCAGGGGACCACAGTCCACCAGTCGATGTTTTCTCTGTTACGGAATTCATGATACATGTCCCAAAAATTGTGAGGCACACGATTATAAATACGAAAAATAAACAGCCTTGGTGAACATGGCTGAAACATCAAATCATCTCCTGCTCTGTTGACACAGCGCTGATTGAACCCAGCCTGGAAAGTAAATAACACGGAAAGATCAGTGGATCTACAGAAAAGCAGCATTCTATAGACATACACTGGGGTTGGTATCTACAGTACACGAAACGATACAAAAAAAAGCACAGATCGCATCCAAAGGAAAAGCTTTCCCACAGTTCACCTGATGCGAAGCGGCTTTGAAGAATAAAGGGCTTCGCCTGCTGCGCAGTAATTAATAGACCCTCGGGTGATTTTTGTCTTTTTTTTTTTTCTTTTTTTTTTACCCCACTTTTTCCTTTCTTCCTCTCTTCATTCTTGTGTAGTGCATCATTCTCACTGTAAATCTCATGCTTTATTTGTCTGTGTTCTCTCACCGTGACATCCTGGCTCTGAGGACGCATGGTCGAAGCTGGGGTTTGAGGACGGTTGGAAATCTCCAGTATGGTCCTCAATAACACACCCAGCAGGCTTTCCACTATGAGATCAACTTCTTCAGACATGGCTGGCTCCTACACACAATATATATCAGACAGTATTGGGCAGTTAATGACAGCATCTACAAAGCATACACAACACACACACGTATGAACGTATAAGAGAGAGAGAGAGAGAGAAATCCAAGAAATTTGTGATTGCATTAAGATATAATTCTTGATGCTATACTGAAGGGATGTTAAGCAGCCAGTGGTTCTAACAAGGCTAGAATTTGTGTTATAAACAAATTTGACCTTAAATGAACTGAAAGACTCAAGAGAGGAACAATAGTCAAGTTGTTATAGCCTTTTCCACAAAAACTAATTTAGGGGTTTCGTACTTCTGCTATACAGAAATCTGAAATCTGCTATGAGGAAATTTGAAAGCGCAAACCTAATTAAATGTTTTTATTTCTTATTTTCTTTTCTTCTTTTTTTTTCATTCACACATTTTTAAACCTTTAGCGATACAAATATAAAGTACCATGCCAATACGGCATTTAGAAACTGAATCTTATTGAATATTACAACATGGTGTGAGCAGTGACTTGTTTCATGACAGGGTGATAATGAGAAAGTGAGAAGCAGCCAGTATTAAAAGGGGGCTAGTGGAGAGTGTCCCCACAGAGTGTGTGAAAACTTGATTACACACACAGACGCAAACTAACTGAAGCTCACAGTACTCCATGAAGCTTTTTTACACCCGTGCCCTGCATTTATGAGAGAATACATTTGTATTTATGCAATTATCTAAATCAGCCAATCATGTGGCAGCATCAGATATCATGTGAACAAAGGGGAAAATGTGTGATCTCTGTGTCATTAACTATGGTAATAGTATGGTACATATGTTATTGCCGGATGAGCTGGTTTGAGTACATCAGAGCTCTGCTATTTCCACTTGTAAGCAAATGGTCTGCAGGCCGAAACACCTTGTTAACAAGAGGAGAATGACCAGATTGGTCTGAGCTGACAGTGAGCGCAAAAGATGATGACAAAAGGCCACACTGGGTCTCACTTATGGGTCAGCCATCATGGGGTACAGGGTCACCCAAACTAAAGAGTTAAAAATTAGTACTCTTAGTGCTCTTAGTTCTAGTTTTCAACTCTCCTGATTAGGTGAGTGTGTGCCCAGGATGAGTTACTCTATCTCCTTGTAGCTTGAAAAACACTGGGCATTTTCTTCTGATCTCTCAGGCAGTGTTTGAGTCTGCAGAGCCTCCACTCTTTTTTGTTTCTTACACCCTTCTGTGTAAACTCTAAATACCGTTTGGTTCGAAAAATCCCAGATGATCAGCAGTTTCTGAAATACTCAAACCAGCACTAACATCCACTCCAGATTCAAAGTCACAGATGTCATGCTCACCCCCATGCTGATGTTCGATGTGATCATTAAGTGGAGCTTGTGAACTGCACGATTGTATGCATTGTGTTGCTGCCACATGATGTGAACAGTATGAATGAATTAATAAAGTGGATGTCAACGCACATTTTGTACATTAAGAAAATGAAGCAATATGGTGCTT